>JAVTVY010038252.1:0-16035 GCA_036873755.1 Hanleya hanleyi | reverse complement strand
GTATCCATTCTCAGTCTACTTTCGGCAACTGCAAGAGAAAATTTTCTGAAATCAATACCACGTGACTTCGTCAGCCAATCAGCTAAAGTCCACCGACGTAACCCCAACGTAACCCGCCATTTTTGACTCATGTGCTGCCCTATTTGTTCTACAAATCCTCTTGTGTGATACGAGAGTTATTCATACCAAAATCGTTTTTAAGCCCAGGCAATATCTGTTTCCGAAGTGGTATGAAAACCTGTAATTTATCAGATTTCTTCAGTCTGTTCTCCGTCGGATGAAGGCCGAACAGAATCCGGTAAAGTACCAGATATCGCTCCGCGGTAATGGAGACACACGATTCGCAAGCCATCTTATGGATGGCGAAGCGTACGCAAATGGGCCACTTAAGTACGTGTCTCTTCTCGCAGAAGCTAGTCTCACGGGACGGGAATGGAATTTTATCCAGTAACATCGCCTCCGGTGTGGAAGGAAAGAATATCCCAGAAAACGATTTCAACGAGCTGGCTATGTCAGCAGATCTGACTAATATTACAACATGGCTACAGAACAACAAACTGGCCCTCAATGTCTCAAAAACAATGAGCATGGTGATTGGATCACCACAACGAGTAGCTCGGGATGGTAAAATCAAACTCAGCATGAACAATGAACACATAGAGCAGTCTGATTGTTTTAAATATCTTGGATTATATTTTGATTCACATCTGAACTGGAAAAGTCACATTGATAAAATGTGTGAAAAAGTGTCGTCCCGCGTACTAAATAGAACCCTCTACGATTTGGTGAGACTCGAAAAAGTCATAAATCGTGCCAGTCTATCGTCACGAATACTACACCCTAAAACTATGGCTAGGTCCTCTCAAGTGAGGGAAAAAAAGTATTTGTGATAAATACACTCCCAGAATAATTCGGGGGGCTTCCCTGAATACCAATGTTACAACCACAAAATAAGTGCACACACGTTTGAAAAGCTTCGCCTTTCCGCAATATCGACATAAAGAAAATTCATAAATGACGATACCGCTAAGAAAATATACGAGACCACCATACAGCCCATTATTGATTATGTTGATGTTGTGTGGGACAACGGCTCGAATGGTAACATTAGTAGAACCCAAAAGGCGATATGTAGAGCCGGTAGGATAATTTTAAAAGTGAAACCGAGAACTCCTTCTCAATTTGTTGTAAATGTTTTAAAATGGAATGATCTTGCTCAAAGAACCCAATTTCTCAAAGTATGCATGTTATATAAATGTTTAAATGGTCTTGTACCTGACTATCTTTTAAACAGGTACACCTTTGTAAACGAAGTCCGCAGGTACCAGACACGGCAGACTTTTAATATTGTTCCTCCTCGCCAAAATACTACATTTTTAGACAAATCATTTAAATACTCTGCTGAAAAGGCATGGAACGCTTTGCCTCTTAAAATCCGTAAATCTGCAACGTATGGAAGTTTTAAAAAATCCTGCTGGAAATATATGTCAACTATATGAGAAATCAACTTATCCACAACCAATGTGATATCCTGTATTATATGTGTTTTATCTTTGTGCTGTTTATACGCTGTTATACGTACATTTATGTATATATTTTACAACTATTGGCTAGTCATGATTGTCTGTATGATAGAGGGCTCCTTGGGAGAGCAACCGTGAAGGCTGAAAAGACTACCCTCTTAAAATAAGTTAAATAAATGAATAAATAAACACAACAATCTGTATTCATTTTCATACGTTTCTCTTAAGCAAAATGTCTTAGCGAGGACCCGGGCATTTTTTCTAACGAACATTCCTTTCTTTAAATCCAGGTTTGATCTATGCTGCACGCAACACTCCCTACTATTACAGTTTTGTCTTTTTAGGACGATTTATGACATCTCGTATCACTACTACTCCATGATTGGCATGTTACTGACGATATCTGTCGGGATAGTAGTCAGCCTATTAACAGGTGGGTTGCGAATGTATGAAAATATCTTTATGTCCCGTTTAAAAGTCTCAATAGTTATAACCAATATATTTTATCCCAAATATATAATCCACATCTGAAATACGTTTTTACTCCTCAGCCCAAACAATAACTATTCTCTACCATCAAATCTGCTTCAGGACGAAACCAACCTTTACCGTCTCTACAATATTCCCTAAAGCAATAACCGCTCTCTACCATCGAATCTACTTCACGACGAAACCATCCTTCACCGTCTCTACAATATTCCCTAAAACAATAACTATTCTCTACCATCAAATCTGCTTCAGGACGAAACCAACCTTTACCGTCTCTACAATATTCCCTAAAGCAATAACCGCTCTCTACCATCAAATCTGCTTCAGGACGAAACCATCCTTCACCGTCTCTACAATTTTCGCTAAAACAATAACCATTCTCTATCATCAAATCAGCTTCAGGACGAAACCATCCTTCACCGTCTCTACAATATTCACTAAAACTATAACCATTATCTACCATCAAATCAGCTTCAGGACGAAACCATCCTTCACCGTCTCTACAATATTCCCTAAAACTATAACCATTCTCTATCTTCAAATCTGCTTCAGGACGAAACCATCCTTCACCGTCTCTACAATTTTCGCTAAAACAATAACCATTCTCTATCATCAAATCAGCTTCACGACGAAACCATTTTTCACCGTCTCTACAATATTCCCTAAAACTATAACCATTCTCTACCATCAAATCGGCTTCAGGACGAAACCATCCTTCACCGTCTCTATAATATCCCGTAAAGCACTAACCGCTCTCTACCATCAAATCAGCTTCATGACGAAACCATCCTTCACCGTCTCTGCAATATTCCCTAAATCAATAACATCAAATCTCTACCATCAAATCTGCTTCAGGTCGAAACCATCCAGGTGACGTTGACCCCAAACTGTATCATTCCTTCGGCTGGCCATCTTGTTTCAAATGGAGTAAAGGAGAAGAACGAAACAAGGTAATTTTATTTGTGTACATTCAATGTGCAGAAGCTTTAGAGGATCTTTTTGGTTTGTCTCCCTCTCTCTAAATATGCAGAATCATTTCTCTTCCAAAACGTTATTCTGAGAAATAAGCATCAGTCCAGCACCTTAACCAGCGTAACAGGTTTCTTCAGTTTCACTGCGTTTAAATGGATATCATTCTTGGTTGTTTTTATATAGCTGCTTGCATTTCTCATTAACCATATTTATGTGGAATTTGATAAGAAAAAAATGATCAAAAAACAAGAAAATATTCGCTGAATGCAAGTTGTTATTCAGACATGTGTGAGACCCGACGCCGACCTAGTGATTCTTTCTCCACCATGTTTATCACAGTCACAACACTACAATCACAATAAATTGTACAGAGGGCACACCTCGGGGACGAAATATCCGGCGGAGGAATATCACCATATACAAATAACAATTAAACGTAACATAAACAGGGTGGTGAGAAAAATACCAACATCGTATAGGTATCCCAATGGGTAGGAATTGTGCACCACTTTTGGCAGACCTATATTTGTTATCGTACACCAATATGCAGAAACAACGCCTGTATGCCAAAGATAATCATTTCAACGCCCGTTCATTCTCGTTCACCGAACGCTATATAGATGATCTCCTAACCTTGAGTAATCCCTACACAAGGTTCGGTGTGAAGGATATATACCTCATTCGCTGGACTACTTATAGTCCAGATGGAACATCATATTATGGACCAGTACATTTACAAATGCGAAAGGGGCATATTCTCACGTCGACTCCAAGACAAGAGAGACGATGACAATTTTGACAGTTAACTATCCATTTCATGATAGTCCTATCCCAAATGACCTACACACATGCACATAATATTATTGCAGAACATTGGCAAACAATTTCATACTACCAAACGTTCTGAAATTCTGTGATAAAATATCGTGCGTGCTAGATTTCCACGCGCTACTTTTCGTGAGGGACAGTTTGGACGTCACGTTTTTATATTTCCATAGTGTTCACATGAACAGCCACAATGAAATCGTGACTGACATGCAGCCACAATCAAAGCGTGACTGAGATGCAGTATGTATCTATCGATCAATGATAATAATTTTATGTAAAGAAAACATGGTGTCTTGCTGCCACCATTGATTACTTTTGAATTTAGAATTGATAACGGTCGTACGAAAAGGTTATTGTCGTTGTTCTGGGCGACGGCTGAGGACTAAATTTCGGCTCTGACGCATAGACTTGATAGTAGACGTATTTACACAATAATATGACCGTCAATGCATCGCAAAATTTATCTTTCACAGGCGACTGCTGATATTCCGTTATCGGAGTATGAAGATGCAACAGAGTCGGCGCCATTACGAGAAGAAAACCAAGGGCAACTTTGATGACATATACGAGGAATGTATAAACCAACACAAACCGGTGAACCAATACGGAAAACCTATGATTGGCTGGAGGTTCTTGTCAGTTTTCTACACAAGCTAATGGAAATTCCTTGATTCATTTTGAAAGTTTGAATGGACCAATCAAGTGTCTTCAAACTGGAACATATTGCGTGATGCACTGCTGGTTCTACAAAACTGATAAACACTGTGCAGTGTTTGCTGTGTCTGCCAAAATAGTCAAGGGGTAACGAACTATTTGGAATAGATACCAGTACTCTAAAAAAATGTGAGAAAAGAGGGTGAAAATTTAGAACTGATCAGTTTTGAGACGATGACGAAAGAACGAAAACTGTCGATTCGATCAAATCACATTCACAAAGAAATGTGTTGTGCTGTTTTTGTTGTTACTTCCAACAGGTGCTTGTAGAATAAAATAAGTTCCAACTTTACAAAGAACAATATTTACAAAGCTATCCAGATATGGTGGATACGTCATGTAATCCATGCAAACAATATCTCCTGACAAAGCGATACATCTGACACATCATGTGGGAAAGTTGATTTCTTTAACTCTATCCATTGTGCCTGTCAGCTTTAGTTTAAAAGAAAGAAATGACGTATCTTTTCCGAATCACGGGATGTTCGTGATAAGTTCACTCAAGGCAAAGTTCTTGGTTATTATTTTATTCTATAGTATCATGGCTAAACTTTAGTTGGTTCCGCATACTTAGGATGTGCCGATTTATTCCTGCAATTGTGACAGTGACAACCCTGTGTTCTATACATTTAAACGCAACATTAAAAGGGTGGTGGAAAACGATACCGGTGTGGAGGCTAAGAATGTCCCGTGGCTACGAGGGTCCGGTCACTATCTTCTATCCCAGTTAGGACACTTTTCTCAACGAGTGTCCCTCCTTGGTTCCAATAGAAAAGGATATGAAAAAGGACACTAATAACCAGGATATTCTTTTCTGTATCGTACCGGAGATACAACACATATCACGAATCGTTATATCATGGAGCATTAATGTTCCAATGCCCAGAGGAGAGTACACCATAATATTCCAAGAACCTTGGCGATTAGATTTTGGATATCATATATTTTTGCTTTATTAAATTGCAACAAAAATATTCATTCGTGAAAATATATGCAATAATTCTTTTGTACAGCATGATTAGTGCAACCGAGTCGTTTGGATTTAAGTAGACCGGATTGTGAACAGTCAGCCTTCAAATTGTCTCGGTAATAGCTTTGATCAAAAGTATTTTAACTTACATTTTCCTTCAAAATACTTTTCAAATCAAAAACCTGCCTCAGAAGAGTCGCCATTCTTCTGAATAATAACTTCGAAGTTAGGATAAAAATGATACATAAACTGGAAATTTTCTCGCTTTGGAATTCAAACCCCCAGATTTAACTTTCGCACTACGTTCATTGCATGCACCCAACACAGATAATAATCCAGGTATATTTATCTGCTGTTCAAAATTTAATAGAAGAATGGAGCAATCAACATTACATCATCTGTGGTGATTGGAACCTGGTACAAAATCCATATATAGTATCCTAATCATCTTTTAAGAAAAGGGAACGAGCAGAAAAAGAAAAAGCGTTAAATGAAGAAATAAATAACTTCTTGTAAATAAAATTCTTGTAAAGTCTTACAAATCAAGACGTGGAGACAAATTTGATCGATGATATACAGCAATGAAAACAAACAATTACATGACATCAATAAGATTTGGCGGTATTCATACAAGAGCAAACATACGTTGGGCTGACAAAGGCGAGAAACACTAGCTATTTTCTCAGTATGGAACATAGAAACTTCTTGAATAAATCAATTCATAACTGGAATCGAAAATGCTGGTTGAGAAGATTTAAGAAAACCGGAAGATATTTTGAATGGAACTAAACCATATTATAGAAAACTGTACACTTAAAAAGATATCAGTCCAATAGACCTAAAGCAACTTTTCGAAAGCGTCAATCTACCAAAATTATTGCAGCAAAAATCGGACAAGTTGGAAGGAAATTTTGGCTGCTTTACAATCCTTAAACATGAGGCACCAGAGGTGCTAGAACCCCTCAGCTCTGTAATATTCTAGAAAAAATTATCAGTTATATCACGAGTGTGTGTACATGTGGCAGAGCAGTGTGATCAACAGTTTATTGAGCTGCCTCACTAAATGCCATATTGTACATGTAAGCAGCGTTTTGTTCGTTTTTTTTTTACATTTTTGCTTCTAAGCGCCCAGAACTATATTTTATAGTAGACGACTGGTTTGTTTAACACTTCACAATTCAGCTTTCCATTAAAGTCTATTATCGTAATTGTCGCCAACCAACGTTTTGAATCTCCAATTATAAAGACAAACAACAGAGCAGAAGGACGATGGATGCAAGCTACTTTATTCAGAACAGAAACCCAACTATTAAGCCAAGGTTTTCTGATAATTTTATCCACACAGGCCACTAAAAATCCTCCCTCTCTACCCAGATTTATTTTAAAAAATGATGCTGAACAGGAAAAAATTTTTAACCATCCGGCCTAAAGCTTTGCTTATAGTTTTTGCCACCCCCGCCCCCCCCCCACTCCCGCCTGAGCCCGACAAAGTCCAAGTATGGTTATAGGGTTCCATCAAATATATTTGAAATTTCCTTTGGAAGGTCAAACATAATAGCTTTGGGACGTTTGAAGAAGTCGGAACCAAAATGATCACGCACATGGTTGTTGTTGTTGTAAATTGCACCTGTCGCACTTTCGTTATCAAGTTCGATTTAGAGATTTAATTCTCCTTCAGCAAAAACGTTTCATAATTCGTTTATACTTTACATCTGAAGATATAACCCCTAGCAAGTAAGTCGCTAGTTCAATTTAATATGTCACATCAAGAAAACAGACGTACGTCACCTCAAAGTACCGGTAAAGATTGGCTGCTGGTTGTCACATAAATAAATGAAGTCTGCACTAGGGGTTTTAGCGCGTATGGATACCTGAACTTGCTACTTATACTATAAAGGTTATCAAGACGTGAAAGTGATGAAAATTGCACATTAAGCAATTCCTATAATTAATATCATCACCAACCTTACGTAACTTGAAAAAAAACTTGTGGAAATCAAACCTTGGACTACCTTGGACTTCATTCGCAGGCGGATCAATCATTGAGAAAAAAATTACGGGCTGGCCATACCTGGGTTATGTCCCCTGGTATTTCGTGGAGAGCACTGATCATTCAGAAAAAGAAAAGGAGGGATAATTTGGTATTCAGGGGCAAAGCGGGCAATATTCCGTTGATATTTTGAAAGCAGAATGGAGACAAAACACTGATGAAAAGGGAAACATATGAAACGGACTGTAGAACTACCTTCAATTATTCTTGGAGCAGTTTTCATTTGGGTTGTATCGGGTACCTTATTCAGCAAAGACCATTCCATTACCCGAGGGTTCCCGATTGTCAGTAGAATTTGACCAAAACATAATTCATAATAAAACTTGTTATTTTAAAAAAAAAATTAAAAATGATTCCACTATATCAAAAACCCAAAAGATACAAAAGGCCCACCTACAAAATACATTCTGTACTGGATAGAAGTTTTGAGCACCTGCCTTCAGTAGTTTTCAAGATATGGAATATTAACGAAAATGGTACGGACAGACGGACGGACAGACGGACGCACGGACAGACAGACGGACAGACGGACCCACAACAATACCCCTTAGCCCATTCGGGTTGAGGGGTAAAAAATGAAAAGAGCCGTGGGTCAGACGGTTGAACTGCCGAATGTTACAAATTTTTTGGAGAGACTTCCGTGAATATTTGATAAAATCGTGAAATTACTCCTATTACACAGGGGAACTTTCAGTGACTCAGAGATTAATAACTTGTATACCTAAAGACAGGGAGCTTAAGCACTTATTAAAAAATTGGAGACCAATAGCATTGTTGAGCGCATCATACACGTATAAGATTGGGCCTCCTGCTATATATCGCACGATGTATGAAAACATGTTTGGCAGATATTATTAGTGAAGATCAGAAAGGCTTTATGGCCGAAAGACTTATTGGAAAAACAACTAGATTAACTTATGACATAATGCCACATACCGAGACAAATCTCTTGATTGACTTCGCAAGAGCCTTCGATTCGGTTGAGAGGAGGTTCATACAAAACGATTGATTTTTTTTTCAATTTTGGGAATTCTATTGTGTGGAATATACAATCTTCCGTGCCTGTCAATGGATTTAATTCTTTTTTTTTCTTGTATCATGCGGTTGTCGCCAGCGTGGCCCTCTCTCTCCGTATCTATTTTTGCTGTGAGCCGAAATATTGGCAGTCTTGCTCAGGAATAGCAAAATGTGTGATCCTCTCTCCCCGTATCTATTTTTGCTGTGAGCAGAAATATTGACAGTCTTCCTCAAAAATAGCAAAATATTAATGAATAAAAATTAGCAACATAAAATTTATTTTAGCCGAATTTGCAGATGATACCACGATTTTTCTTCGTGGATCTTAGAAATGTTGACACTCCTGCTTGGAAATTCTCGATTTCTTTGACAAGTTTTCTGGTCTAAAAATAAATTTAGACAAAACAAAAGTTATATGGATAGGTTCCGAATAGAACAGCGATAAAATATACAAATTGAAATGGCAGCTTGATTGGTCACAAAGCTCCTTTCGTTTGCTAGGTCTAGAGTTCACGTTAAATCTATTAGAAATGGTCGAGCGAAATTATTAAGATAAGTCCATTGAAATGTCAATGAAAATATGGCCAAAAAGAGTAAATCTCTTCCATGGATGGGGGGTTATATTGGAATCATTGCTTTAGTCCAAATCAAACCAGTTATTCTTATCTCTGCAGAACCCTCCGCAGTCACTGGTAGACATTCGGAAGAGCTGCTTCAACTTTATCTGGAACGGAAAACCCTATAGAATATCTATAGAACGGGCAGTTAAAGATGTAAAGGATGAAGGCCTGAATATACTCTCAATAAAGCACATCATTCAGCCACAGAATATGTCCTGTCTATGATGATTACTAAACGGAAAACAAAAATGGAAATATTTGCTTTCAGAGACCTTTCCTGATTCTCCGAATCCTTTAAAAATTGCCTCCATTGCTCTAGAAACTTCAGATCTGCAATTAAATTAGTGACAAAACCCTTCTGGGGAGATGTGCTTCGTGCGTGGAATGGCTTGCAAAGAAATATGACTTATACGGAACCCGCACCCTCATCTTTCCGAAAACAGTTTAATCGCAAAATGATATTTCTTCAAATGGCAAACCATATTATTCATAAAGATTGGCTTAAGGCTGGAGTCAACTTTGTCAACGATTTATTAAACAAAGAGGAAAATCATATATCATATACGGATTTTGTAAATATATACTCTTGTCGAACAAATTTCCTTGAATTCGATGGTTTCATTATATTACTGAGAGAAGCAGCAAAAGAATGCACTGACAAACTTCCATACCCCCTTTATTCCTTCAAATATCTCCCCACAGACCAGAATCAACAAAGTTTGTTAACTTTTATTTGAAATCTTAATGAACAACAATTTTGTCAAGTCGAGCGCCGACTTGAAATGAGACTGCAATGGGACAGACATTTAGTGAAAAAAAATGGCGTAAAATTAACCTTAATGTAAATAAACGCACTAATGATGTTAAATTCCGATGGTTTCAGTACCGTATTGTGAATCGTAGACTTACTACAAATATATTTGCTAACAAAAGTAATCCAAATAAATCAAGGCTGTGCAGATTCTGTAAAGTTTGCCTTGAACGATGCTACAGTTCTTGTGGGAATGTGTTCACTCTGGACCAGTCTGGAATTTAACAAATATACAAGCGTCTAGTCCGTCATTCAATATTCAGCCGTTGTCCATTAAAGAATTTCCGCGTCCATAATCGAAAGACCTAATTCATATAATAACATTAGCAATTAGCAATAAAGCATTAGCGATAAGGCAATTAATAATTAGCAATAATTAGCAATAAAGGTTGGCCAATGTCAGAATTATATTTAACTTTTTATTCTTTATCAAATTTCAAATATATAAGTATAAAGTGAACATACGTCTTCCAAACTTTGAAAATATACAATCCGAAGCGAAAATTATATATGAATTAGAGAAATGCATAAATAGACAAAACGCAGAATGAAGTAAATTTGAAAGACGTTGGTCTTCCTTACATCTTTTATTTAGAGATAACGCTTAATTGACCACATAGGAGGTAAAAAAGCACTTTCATGATACGTCACATTTTTAGGCTTAACTTATATGTATGCCAGGATTTTTTTCACCAATATTTGGGTATCATACATGAGATGATCTAGACCATTACCCTTACCAAAAAATCCTATAGGATTCCTATAAGAAAATGTCCTATACGATCCTATAGGATTTTGCCTATAGGACAGTCCTATAGGATTGTCCTATAGGACAGTCCTATAGGATCTTATAGGACAGTCCTATAGGATCTTACGGGACAGTCCTATAGGATCTAATAGGACAGTCCTATAGGACAGTCCTATAGACTGTCCTATAGGCAAAATCTTATGGGATCCTGTAGGACATTTTCCCACAGCAATCCCATAGGACTGTCCTATTGGACCCTATAGGACTGTCCTATTGAATCCTATAGGACTGTCCTGTAGCATCATTTATGAGGTTCAGCAATATTCCATAGCTATTTTCAGGGTACTCTTCTGAAAATGAGGTGAACCTTTAAATGTGGAGTTCAGTAAATAAAATGGATCAGGTCAACTCGCTTCTGGTCCCTGATATCACTGCAGTCATGGCGCATACACAGCGTCCTGAAGTTTTTAAAGGAATAACCTCTTACAGTAACTACATGGAGCAGCAGTGATTGCTCTCTAAACAGTACTGATCAAATAGTTACAGTGTACTGGACAGAAACTGATCAGTGATGTTCAGATAACACACAGGTACTATTACGTAACATGTAAGACATGTTACCCATGAAGACATTTAACAGAAGCCGATCCGTGCATACGGACATTTTATTGTATACAAAATAACGCAGGATACACATAAATATAGAGGGTATATATTAGAATGACGTAATATCAGTGTGCCATGTTGTCACTGGGGAATGATGTGGGGAGCCTCTCTGTGCTTCTCCTTCCGTCTGTAGCACTTCTGTTCGCCATTCAGTTTGGCCTTCATAGAATCCTGTATATCTTATCCTTGCCAGGAAACTTCTTTTGGTAGTACTTTAGCGAAAGGGGTAAAAGAAACTATTTAATTAGCACATCATTAAAAGACATTTAGAAGTAGGACTGCAATGCAGGAAAGAAATGCATTAAACTTGCCAAAGGCTTGGAACCCCAATTTATATACTCAGTCAAATAGGCAGCTGCGAGTTTGTGGGTAACCAAGTTTAATACTTGGGCAATTTTACTTTGATTGGCTTCTTATTTAAGTATTACAGCATTTTATTATAGCGGGGTAATTTAATTTGAATACCTGGCTTGTGGGACGCTAAGCGCTCAAAAAGTTTTTGTCACAGTAGATAAAGCTGATAAAAGATCCGAGATATTTTCAAAGACAAGAACAATTACCTTGTATAGCAGTTATCTTGTCTTGATTCAATGAGTGGTTTTACGTCTGCATCAGGTCTAGTATTTGACTCCACACCAGTCAGCGTGTGTGTAGCCATCTCAGCTCTTGTGAATAAAGCTGACATTAGATCCATGGCCATCTTTCGGGGAACACTCTGGATAATGTTCTGTACAACTCGTCTTGGCAGATATACATTACCAGACACCACCGACTGAAAGATGATAAAATAACTGTTGTAATATTCTGCGTGAATATAAATAGCATCAACTTGTTTCAATAGGCTACCAAAATGATCAGTCAGCTTTAGAAGACCCTTTAAGTATTTAAACTCACTATAAAATTGTTCTTCGGGTATCACTGTTTGAAACATATTGTACTTATGTAAGGATATCCCAATTTACCTTTCTCTGTATATATCATTACATTCCTATGGATATGGAATAGGTCTTTGGATTATGGACGCGGATATTCTTTAATGGACGACGACTGAATTATGAATGACGGACTAGACGCTTGTATTGGGCTAAGAGTTTGTAATGGAGTATAGATAAAGCCTTTTATTATTATGAACGATAATAAAACATATGACTTACAAGGTCAACATCTAATTCGGTGGTATGCTGTGAGATGGCGAAAACTGGTGATTGCTGTCCCAGGGTACCTGGTGTCGGCATAGAGAGGACTCTGGTACAAGTGAAGCAGCATGTACCATCGGTGAGGGATGTCTCTCTGGGGTAGTTGTCTCCTGAGCACAATTGCACTGACAGCTTTGCTTCACTTCCTGTACAAGTTGTGACAAGTCCAAAACCATTCTTGGAAGATCTAATGAGGGAACAAAAAACAATGGAAATGTATTCGCAAATGCACCATAACATATTGAGGATAGTTAAATTACAATACGGATCATGTGTACATTCTCATGCTATTTAAATGAGGTAATTATATTATAAAGGAGATAATTCATTACGCTGAGAATCATGCATGTGCAAAATGCGAAACCACTGATGGCTGATCTGAAGAAAAGCATTTGAGCAAATTTGTTTGGAAAATAGTTATTGCAGAATATATGTGTATAAGGACACTCTTCCATATATTTCCAAATACATATTCATGCATACGTCTTATTCTCTTATTTGGCCATCTTGCATGTAGAAAGAATGCTGAGCCAGACTTACCTTTCAGACTTTGCAAATTTTCATGAAGATCGCCAATGTCTGCTCGTAGCTTCCTGTTTTCTTCCTCAATTCTTCGTAATGTCTGTCGCAGAGTGCCATCATCATCAGCAACACTCTCGATGTCGGAAATCTGGAAACAAAGGATTAAGTATTTGATCAGTTCATGGACTTTTGAATGACAAACTACATTGTAGGACTATTTCACTCACGAAAAATGCAAACACGAAAAATGAAAGCTAGTTGATGGAGAAAACTATAGTATGGTTACATTATGTGGTGCACTGTCAATAATGTAATTTATACTTACATTAGCATATGTTTCTGATGTTTCGGCAAACGAACCTTCCTCATCACTGTCGTCTTCTATAACTGGCAGAGTCTTCTACAAAATACATGATATATCAATTAGTTAAGAATCATCTCTGTTTACAGCCCCATTCGCACAGTGTGACTTGTAGCAGCAACTTATAGAATACAAGTAATTACTTGCTTTACGAGAATTGGCCTTATAAAATTTACATTCAATCCAAGACACAAACTCAGTATCAAAAATCAATAAATCAATAGCTACCTTAGAATATCTGCTCTGCCCCATAAGATGGTCCAACCTGGATTTAAAACCACCAGTGTGAATAGTGGTCTTCTTCGTCTGAAAAGTTAAATAAATTTAATCCATTGTAACATTGTTGCTTAGATATATTTGTTATTTGAATTTATATTGCATATCGTCATTAAATAATATTGCAATGGATCAACGCCAAATGAAAATGCAATCACAATGAAAATATTGAGAATGTACACTAATATGATTTTAACAATGTTCGTCATCCAGTCGTATTGGTCATGTAATATTGCCTGATGCTATTTCCTCTTTGGCGAAGAAGTAATTCAACAATAGACGCTGCATGATTTCCATGATCACATGTCTGCACCGAGTCGATGAAATGTGCGCCTCAAACATTTCCGATTGGTTGCATGAAATGTTCTCATTTTCAAGATGTGGGTCCAGATGTACAATTGAATTATGCAGCAATCCTTAGCCTTGATCAAGAATAGTGCAATAAATAGACAATTAAAATATAGCCTGTTATCATGGTTATAGGAAATCGACCATAATTTATCCTGCTTTTCCTGGTCACATTTTTATCATAGCAAATATCGGTTATGCCAACAGTGACTGTGTATTTGTTATCAATTTATTTTAATAAATATTACTTTGTGATTTCATCAGAACTTTGGTATGGAAATATTCTCAAATCTTCTGGAAATATAAGCAGGAAACGATAAACATTTCAAAACTACAAGTGAGGATGTCAACTGATTTATTGAGAGCTAACATGCCCCCCCCCCCCTCAAACTTCCTAGCAAGTTAAATCCTACTGTTTGACATAAACAGGAAATACACAGCAGTGGTGTGATATAATCTATTTATCTCACCCTCCGGGGTATTTCCTTCAGGGCTGCATGGCCAATCTTCACATGAGGTCCCCAAGCCTGGGCTTTTCCAGCTTACAATGCAACAATGGCAATTCACACTGCCTGGGTGAACCTGGGTAGATCTGAGAGGAATTTTGAGACAGATTGAGTTATGGATATTTCTTTGTGAATTCCAGGCTAAATGAGGCTAACTGATTTATTTCATTAATTTTGACTGCAAATATAAGCTGCAGTAGTTACTGAGAAGATTATCAATTGTTTAATATGCCAAGTGTATTCCATGAAGAGAAACTTGTTGATAGTTAAAGCTCATAGAGGGTCCACATTACAACATTCTGAGTTTAACTAGAAATTAGAATTGTTTTGCCAATTAAGTTATAACATTATAATTAGGCCTATATTTATAACTTACTTACCATCACTACATGTAGCTTCACTCATCACCAACTGCAATACAGTTCTTTAAACCCCAATAGTTCCAGCTTAACATGAAAAAATCAACTTTGTTTTCCTGCTGTTGTTGTTATTCTCAAATGACAGCATGGTGGCGCCACCAGTGGCCAATTAAAATATACCGGTACAGGGGAGATAACTCTCCTCAAATTTGTTGAATTAATGCCAGCAAGTCAATTGCAAATGTAATAGACTACCAGGAAATAGAATAATATTATCTGTATATAATTCGTGATAATGAAGAGGGTAGAGTATTCATTAATAGACATTTTTTTTCTTGAAAATCATGTTAGAACTGGTGTATTCTTCTCAAATTATTTTCTTCATTATTTCCAATTTGATTATAAAATCTTTGGATACAACGGAAGTAACAGCAGCTCTTAACAAAGATTGGCTGTTCTATCAATTACGGTGCCGTAATTGCCACCCGCGCAACTGATGGATTTTTAACCTAGGCCTCAATGGAGCGTAGCAGGTTTTTACTAAAAATCTTAGCTCAAACTTGAGATAAATTTCTACAACTTGGTGAAGAGAAAGATAGTACATCTCTTCAAATTATCATGCTAAAATGGATTCTGAACTATACTTTTTTGAAGTTTTTTCCATATACTTCTGTGTTAAAATTAAGCTTTTCAGAGGGAGGAAAATCCCCCAGTGACATCATTGTATCTACCAAAATGGGGAGGTATTAATTAACACACAATTATATGGGGAAAAACTCAGGATATTTCAGCCCCAATTTTAACACATAATGTGACCATATGTACTATATTTCCGTTGATAGCACAGCCGGTATATAACTTTTTGCTCATTCAGGTTAATCAGGGCGAACCGGTAAAAGATCATATTGCACTGTGGGGGGAGTTTGTTTCGCTGGGAAAAGTCATAACATGACGGGCGGAAGTCTTAACGGTATCTGTAAACAATGGTAGCATTAACTATTTGAAACAGCGCGAGCAGAAATGATATTTCAGACCAGTTTAATGCAGTACTGTACCGGT
>JAVTVY010038251.1:0-15590 GCA_036873755.1 Hanleya hanleyi | reverse complement strand
AAAAATGACTCGGTAATCATGCTGACCATGGATCCAGTATCCAGTAGGCATGGTACAACCACTCCTCCCATAACAACGTCAACTGCTGGACATGTCCCGATAACCCGTTGCACCACCTCAGGCTTTGGGGTGTTGCAATCGTTAATGTCCTGAGCACTACTTGACTGTACAGTAGACACATCCGCTCCGGTCCTTTGATCCGAAGCTTTTGGAGTTGAATCATTCCTCACATTTCCACTCTTCTCTGCCCTCACACGCTTTGGAAGTGGGCATCTACGGGCAAAATGTCCGAGCTGATTACAATTATAGCACCGACGATCACCATTTGAGATGTTCTTAGAACTATGTTGCGTAATGACACTCTTAGTTAGTTCCTGGATTTGCTGCTGTTGTTTCTCAATAAGCGAAGTAAGTCGGGAAAGACGATCTTCTATTGGGTCGGCTGCTACCTTAGCTGATGCCTCATTCACGGTAGTCTTGGTAGTCTTCACCTTTGGTTTGACAGTTTCCTCCTCTTCTTCCTCTGCCCATCGCAGGGCCTCCTCTCTGAGGTCGAGGAATGAGATATCAGGGTGCTCCCTGATAATGCGTTTCAGGTGCCTTCGTAGTGATTTATCTAATACATTGTCTGCAAACTGATCGGTGAGGCACTTCTCTTTGTTTGGCACACATCGTGCATCCGCTTTAACCACCCTGTTTATCAGGTCCAGTAGGGCAAGTGAATAGGTCCGTAAAGTTTCACTGTCTCTTTGTTTTCGGTCATAGAACTCTCTTTGTAGTCTAGCAACTCCATGCTGCGAGCCAAAAGCAGATATCAAAGTCTGAAGTATTTGCTCTGGATTGTCTTGAACAGACTGTGGGCGATATCTAATTTCTTCTCTTGCCTGTCCTTCCAGGTGGGCAGTGATAAAATCCACCTGTTCACGGTCACCAAGTGATCTCGCACTCACATACGACCTAATATCCTCCACCCAGTCCTCTATCCTGACATCTGTGTCACACTTTGGCCGACCTGAAAATATCTTGATCTTGCGATCTTTCGGTAAGTAAATCAACCTGTTGCCATGTCCAGGGTTCCGGTCCACTTTCTGCTCCAGCTCTGTTGAGCGGCTCTTCTCCTGGGCCAACTCCTCCTGTAGAGACTGGATCTGTGCAGCCAACGTCTGCAGTGTGAGCGCACCACCACCGGATCCCTCATCAGCCATGTTGATTACCACCAACCAATTCTCAAGTGTCCCAGGACTGTTATTTTCACTCTACTATCAGGTAGGACAGGACTGGTTCCTTAACACATATGTCAGTACAACAATTTCACAATCTGGGAACATTCACAAATTTCCCCCCCTGTGGTAGTACTTCTAGTTTACCACTACTCATTTACTCTGGGTTAGTGTCCCCAGTGCGGAACCCAGTGCATAAATTTGACAAGTTTGGGAACACTCACTAATTCCCACCTGTGGCAGTACTCCTAATTTACCACTACTCATTTACTCTCAGTTGGTTTCCCAAATGCATAAATCAGTACATAAATTTGACAAGTTTGGGAACACTCACTAATTCCCACCTGTGGCAGTACTCCTAATTTACCACTACTAAGCGGTTTGGCCTTGTTCCCTAAACAAGAGCATAGAAATTTAGAATTGGGAAACCCTACTTCAGCATTGCACTGTATCACAATTGGGTACATACTACTTCACAGTTACCAATACCCTCACTAGAATAATTTGCAAGAACAGTTAATGGTACAATGAATGCATACTAGACATAGCCCATATGTTAAACCTATATGCATGCATATTACCAACGACAGGGCATTTACCATCAGGAAACACTATTATCATGTGCGTGTGCTAGAGGAATGGGCAATTTCTGGAAATATCAAGTCATTTCCCTTCAAGGATACAATAGTGCCAAAGTGCCCTAATATCTGAAATACCCAAATCAAGTGATCTTTTTCATCAAGAATAGTTCATAGTTCTGCTTTTTTCTTCTTTTCTATTTTTCTTCAAATCAACAAAGTTCAGTTCATATGCTTCTTCGGTCTCTGGATACACCAAGGGCGAATAAATCAGTTTATTTCAGAAATCTGTATATCGGCAAAATATCACTCACAAATGTGACAGTTCATTTTCTTCTGTGATCTTGACTGACGAGATATCACCCGCGATGTAAATAGTTCAGTTTATTCATGAATTTCTGTCGACCAAGAAAAATCAATCAGTTTATTGACTAGTTCACATCAATGGAATACTTCTGTGGATGCCGGTTTCTCTCCACCATCACCCTTCTCACATCATCGTTGCGTCCAGGCACACTGTTCCATAGGATACTCGCCATCCTGTCGGCGACGCCATTTGTTGGCCTTCTGTAGACCGCTGTAGCCTATATTCATCAACACAACACAGCAGTTCCATCTCTGACCATCATTTATTACAGTTCGTATGGCAAGGCTTTTGGACAAGTGTACATGTAGTCAGGAATTCGTCCCCCCGGTAAGGAAAAAGGGCAATGGCAGACCTATTGATGCGTCCTTGCATCATTACACCACAATCCGCAGATTACATATGCGTCACGGTAATCGACCTAGCTGGTCTATCCAGGTTTCAGCAGTTACCCGACACACCGGAACGTTCCACACGTATGTTCCGCTAGTTTACAGCATAATGACAGGTTGTACACGCTTGAAATATCTCAAAATATAACAGTTTGGTTCCGCTAAAATCAGCTGTTTCATTTATCTGCGCGGGAACCGGATGGAAAAGAAATAACATGGAAACTGCGCCACCTGGCGATAATAAAATAAGGGAAATCACTCTAACAGTATTTTGTGGCTTGAGCTAGAATAACGATTCAAGGGAGGCCACTCTAAGGGTCATATTCAAAACAAGCCCACATAAAGGTCAACTGACGAATGACCGACAGGCCAGTTTGCCTATCTGTTCTTATGTCGTCATGCTTTCGAAGTGCACAACGAAAAATATGTGAGAGACAATTTGGAGTTACACTCTAACTAACCCGCTCATTGGCTTTTAATACTTTCACGGCATGTCACCGAGAGAAACTGGTGAAAATGGACACTCTATCATCTCATAACCCTCTACTTGCATTCGCCTAATTTCATCAATTTTTCATTGGTAAAAACAAATTGATCATGGCCGCAACTATTTTGTAAAGAGCGGGTCACGTGGTAATCCAGAAAAACGTGCAGAAATTTGCTGCAGTCATAGTCTCACAAAGTCCGTCAACCGTATTTATTGTTACGTCTAAACGATAATAGAAAAACGCAACAGAAAGTATTTGTGAAATCGAGGATTAACAATCAAATACTTATTTACAATACTAAAATCATATACAAATTAAGTTAGGTCAATACATCAAGTAAATGAGAAATATAGTCTTACTGTTCGATGCTATACCGGTGTATCTCTCACAGTCCGTACTAACGTACAAAGCTCTATACAGTCCGTGCCGACACGTAGATCTCGCGTTCCTGTATTTTGATAGTCCACACCGCTCAGCCGTTTCCTGTTCCAGCAAAGGGTCCAATCTCCGACAGTTCAATCACGTAGATAACACAGCGGTCAAAACATAGGAGTAATCCAACAGGAATATACAATCCAGCAGTCAGTAATCTCAGGCAAAGGTAATGTCCAGTAGCACAATCTAATGCACCCACATAAAAGCCGTTTGAATCTCTCCTCGATCACTGAACGTCCGGCTATTTATACTCTATCGGGCATTCGAGATTATTCTATCAAATCAAGAAACTTCCACCGGTACAGCAATGACGTATGATTTTAACCCAGATACGATCACAACCGCTTCTAGAAAGCTCCAAATAATTAACCCACAAAACAGTATGTATACAAGCGTATAGATGTGCAGATGGCGCTGTGTAGATGTGTAGATGGCGCTGTGACCCAGTTACCATCATAATACGGGTCTCTTCGTAATTCGGCCATTTTAATCATGATAAATCGGTCACGACAGCTTCGAGAAAATTCCAGATGGATGACTCACATAATACGTAGCTCTATTATTCTAGAAATGTCCACAGTGTCTAATTTTATACTGCAATACCATGACACTCCCCCCCCCCTTAAAAAGAAGAAAGTTTCAAACTTGGAACTTTCTTGACAATTCAAAACATTATTACAAAACAAAATCTATATTACAACAGCAAAAATGTTGACAAACATATGTACATTATATGCGAGACAAACAATCAGCAATCAAATTGTCCTTGCCCTTAATATGTCTGATTTCAATATTGTATTCTTGTAATACCAAACTCCATCTCAACAATCTTTGATTTTTGTTTTTCATCTTACTTATGAAAACAAGTGGATTGTGATCACTGAATACAGTAATTGGCAACGATGAAGAAGTAACATAAACATCAAAATGTTGTAAAGCCAATATCATTGCCAAACATTCTTTCTCAATGGTAGAATAATTTCTCTGATGTTTGTCAAATTTACGTGAAAAATAACATATTGGGTGATCTACACCATCTATACCTTCTTGTAACAAAACGGCACCAGCAGCAACATCACTAGCATCTACAGCCAGTTTAAAAGGTGAATCAAAATCTGGTGCTGAAAGAACTGGCGCGCTCTTGAGTATGGCTTTCAGGTTTTCAAAAGCTGATTCACATTCATCGGTCCAAACAAAACTTGCCCTTTTTCTTAAGAGTTGAGTTAAAGGCTCAGTAATATCTGAAAAATTTGGACAAAATTTTCTGTAGTAACCAGCCATACCCAAGAAACGCATCAGTTGTCACTTACATGTTGGTCTTGGAAATAGCGAGATAGCACTGACCTTAGCATCTACAGGATTTACCTGACCCTGACCCACAACATGACCCAAGAATGTCACACGTGCATGTCCAAATTCACATTTTCCAAGGTTGACTGTCAACTTGGCGTCACTCAGCCGACTGAAGAGTGGGCGAATTCTCTGTAGATGATCTTCCCATATATCGCTGTAGACAATGACGTCATCAATGTAAGTCTCACATCCTTCCAAACCAGAAGTTACACGGTTGATGAGACGCTGGGACGTGGCTGGAGAATTTTTCATTCCAAATGGCATAACTTTGTACTGGAACAGACCCTCCGGAGTGACGAATGCTGATATCTCCTTAATACGATCTGTCAGTGGAACTTGCCAAAACCCTTCCAGAAGATCAAACTTTGACACGAACTTGGCACTTGATACTTGATCAATGCAATCGTCAATGCGTGGAATAGGGAATGTGTCTGTTTTGGTCAATGTGTTCACCTTTCTGTAGTCAGTACACATCCTGTAACTGCCATCTGGCTTTGGAACGAGGATACAAGGCGAACTCCAGTTACTATTACTTGGTTCAATGAAGTCATTGTCCAATAAATAATGAATCTCTTTTTTCATGTAGTTTTGTTTAATGGGATTCAAACGATGTGGGTGCCGCTTTACTGGATTAGAATCTCCGACATCGACGTCATGTGAAATTGTATCAGTCCGAGTATGAATTTCGGGAAACAAATGTTCATATTGACTGAGCAGAGTTCGAAGTTCTTTCTGACGCGCTGGTTCAAGATGACACAACTTGGAATCCAAATTAAGTAGAATGTCAGAGTTCTGTAATTTCGCCGCTGTCATGGGCTCTTCACGAGTTTCATTATTAACTACACTAACTACACTTACAGGCTGTACAGTACTGTTAGTGCTATCTCTGTCTATGTATAACTTTAACATATTTACATGACATAACTGCTTGTTTTTATGCCTGTCAGGAGTCTGAATTACATAATTAAGGTCACTTAATTTCTTTTCAATGACATAAGGACCATAATATCTAGCCTTAAGTAGATTACCAGGAATAGGCAGAAAAGCCAGTACCTTCTCACCAGGTTTGAAACTTCGTTAGTAGTAGTGTTAGAGTATTACAAGTTAACTTGACCTACTTTTTTGTTCCCCCCGGGTAAAATTTGCGGCGGAAGTGCGGCGGGGGATTCCCCAGTGGGGGTTTCCCAGTGGGGGTTTCCCAATGACGATCACGTGATCAAGGCATGTCTAGACTTGTTCTGGGTTGTACAGTTCTGCCATACGGAGGATGGGTACTAGTATTTCAAATAAATAAATGAATTAATTAATTAATTTTAATTAATTACTTGTAAGATGGCGGTGTTTTTAGACGGCGCAAGGGAGCAAACGAAGCGGTGGGACGTCACGGGGAGAAAAAACCCTCACATTACCCTCAGAAAAACCTCTAAGCCATATAATAGTAATAAACATAATCTATAGGTGTTGTACCATGTTAATAGGATCAGTCTAGCATCTGTACCACCCTAGGGTCGAGTGTTTATTGTCCCGTGTATCTCCGCAAAACGTAAACAAAGAAAATGGCGGCTCCAGGATGGTGTGGGGATGCCCTTTCCATAGCACGGCGTACACCGTAGCGCCATCTGCACACATTGACGCAAGGGAGACAACTCGTGTGGTCCAAGGATATGGAAATAGCCGTGTTGGAGCTAGGGGAGTGACTACTGGTCCAGTGGGGTCGAGTGAGGTATCAAAGTAAAGCCTATGTGAGGGGGCATGTAATGGGCTGGGTGTGGGGTTGAACTAGCGTCATTCTGCGCATGCGCGGTGGCCGAAGGGTATGAAAATAGCCGTTTTGGAGCTAGCGAAGCCAATAATGGTCCAATGGGGCCGAGTGAGGTATCAAAGTGAAGCTTATGTGAAGGGGCATCTGACTGGACTAGCGGCTTGGGCGTTGTCACCAATCTGCGCATGCGCGGTGGCCGAAGGGTATGGAAATAGCCGTGTTGGGAGGTAGCGAAGCCAATAATGGTGCAATGGGATCGAGTGAGGTATCAAAGTGAAGCTTAGGTGAAGGGGCATCTGACTGGACTAGCGGCTTGGGCGTTGTCACCATTCTGCGCATGCGCGGTGGCCGAAGGGTATGGAAATAGCCGTGTTGGGAGCTAGCGAAGCCCCTAATGGTCGAATGGGGTCGAGTGAGGTATCAAAGTGAAGCCTAGGTGAAGGGGTATTTTATGGCTGGGTGGGTGCATGTAAAATTTTTCCTGAAAAAAAAAAAATACGGAACACGGAACAAAACCTGGGAAAATGCCTATATGGGGTATGAGGGGTATATAGGTCGCCGGGCTTAACGGGGCTTGTCTATCAATAGAGTTATCTCCCCCTAGTTCCAGGGTGGGTGTATGTAAAAATTTCCTGAAAAAATACGGAATACGGACTTTATCCTAAATTACGGGAAAATGCCTATATGGGGTATGGGAGGTATAGGACCATCCTGGGAAACCTACTTCTATACATTTGCGGTAGGGTTGTGGGGTCTCGTTTCACTCGTCTCGTCATTTAGAACACGATAGGAAGTGTCCCCGTGCGAATCGGTGAAATTTTTGAAAAAAGTCACCGAGGCCTGGGTAGGCCCATAGGCCTATACTGCATGGCTATGGGTGTATAGGCCCATACGGGGTGGACATGTTGGAGTCTAAGTGAGTCCCTAATGGTCCAATGGGGTCGAGTGAGGTCTTATTTTGAAGCTCTCGTGGAGGAGCACTTGACTACACTAATGGTTTGTCCGTGTTCAATAGTCTGCGCATGCGCAGTCTGGCCGTAGTATAGAAAACAGGCATTTTGGGTGCTATGTAGGGGTGTGTTTGGGTTAGATATGAGCTAATCACGGTTCGAATGGGTCGTGTGAGGTGTCAAAGTGAAGCTTGTGTGGGATAGAGTCAGAATGGTGTGTTTTTGAATGCATGTCGCGTTAATCTGCGCATGCGCAGTTGGTTGTAGTAAGTAAAGTGGCCATTTTGGGGCAGTACATGAAGGTATTTGGGGTCGAGATGGGCTATTCACGGTTCGAATGCGTCCTGGAAGGTGTCATCTTGTAGTTCTCGGGGTGTACATTCCGATTTAAGGGATGTCCGCGCCATCTGTGACGTCATCGGTGACGTCATCGGTACGAGTAGTAGCGAAAGTGGCCATTTTCGGGCAGTACATGAAAGTATTTGGGGTCGAGAGGGGCTATTCACGGTTCGAATGCGTCCTGGAAGGTGTCATCTTGTAGTTCTCGGAGTGTACATTCCGATTTGAGGGATGTCCGCGTCATCTGTGACGTCATTGATGACGTCATCGGTACGAGTAGTAGCAAAAGTGGACATTTTGTGGGTGCGTGGGGGTGAGTTTGGTGTAGAGAGGGACTATCCTTAGTCCGAATGCGTCGTGTGAGGTGTCATTTTGTAGCTCTCGAGGTGTACATTCCGAGTTGAGGCATGTCCGAGGCATCTGTGACGTCATTGTTGACGTCATCAGTAGGAGTAGTAGCGAAAGTGGACATTTTGGGGCAGTGAAGGAAGGTATTCGGAGTAGAGAGGAACCATCCTTGGTCCGAATGCGTCCTGAGAGGTGTCATGTTGTAGCTCTCGGGGTGTACATTCCGAGTTGAGGGATATCCACAGCATCTGTGGCGTCATTGGTGACGTCATCAGTACGAGTAGTAGCGAATGTTTTAGCAGTGAAGGATGTTATTTGGTGTAGAGATGTACCATCCGCGGTGCGAATGCGTCGTGTGAGGTGTCATCCTGTAGCAACGCCCACCAAAGCCATTCTTAATGCTTCAACGCCCAGGTGAAATAGCTCAGAAGCTCTGATATTCCATGGAATTGTCACTAATTCTTCGAAATGCAGTGACGTCCTCGACGCCCGTCGTTACGCTTGAACACTCTAACATAACACTATGATATAGACCGGAGAGAGAACAACAACAACAGCAACAACAACAAGGATGACACATGAGAGAACAACAACAAGAAGAAGTTTTTTTCATATAGTTTATTCTCCCCAATGTTACATCATACCCACGCTGGGGGAGCCGCGTTGGGTATATTTACAATTCAAGAAGATTCTTGAGGCCACCATTTGCATGTTTTATATTCGTTCCTGTCCATTAGATGTATTCTTGTCCAATCAGAAGTCTCCATTTCAGAAAGTTCCATCTTCGGCCATGTTCGCTCTGAACCGTTTATTCTAATCACCGTCGGTCAGGCCAGGATACCGTTGAGGCAACATACCCCCAAATAGTTGTTTGCGCATTCTGAGTATTTATCAGTGCATGGGTGAATACATTCACCCGATGGGAAGATTCCGTAACTTGGTCACGGAGAACGTAACATTGGTGACCCTCTCTACCTCCCATTGCAAGTTGGGGCGCTGTTCATAGGCCCATCCCAAGACATCCAATTGTTCCACTTGGTCCAGCATCATCTCTAGCGACACCCGGTTAATGATGGTAAACGGTTGGTCAAATACCCGGATGTTACTGCTCGGTTAAAAGTATCGGACTTGATCTGTCTCCTTATGCTGCAGCACATAACCAAACGCCAGATTTAATTTGAAGGACGTTGCTTGGTCATTGAAGATGGCTTCCACGTAGCTGCGTAGACGGGCGAGGTCGGTCAGTCGAAAATTGTAGATACCTTGAATAGGGCGATGACGATGGAAACAGTGCCGTATCATGGTCCAATGGCGCCGATAGATGTCACTCACTGGATGGGTGCCCTGTAAGAGATCGCTAGGAACATTTATGGGCTCGTCCAGAAAATGTTCGATGTTATCAGGCATATGACTCGAAACCGTAACGGTGGGGTCCGGTTGGATATCCAGGCTCTTCTGAACTGTGGGTATAGACGGGCTCTCCTTCATCACATCACCAGTGGCATTCGTCTCCCCGGGCTCATCTTCACTAGGTCTGACCTTCCGCGGCTCCTCTTCAGTAGGTAGTTGTCGCCAAAACCGTGGTACCGGGGCATGAATCAACCGTTGGTGTCGCAGCAACTGACTGCGTCGTTTGAAGAGTTGACCACAACCGTTACATTGTTCCCTCGCGCCCTCGTGGAATGAGCGTTCGTGGCGCAGTGAATGATCCTCCCGATTGAATGACCGTGCGCAGGTTGTACAAGTATGTCGTGCACCGTTGTGGATGGAGGCCTCGTGGCGTCGTAAATCTTCTAGACGAGTAAACAGCTTCTGGCAAGTTGTGCAAGTGAACATCTTGGTGGTTGACAGAGTGTGTGATGAAACAGCCAGGCCGCTTCCCTTTTATAGCACGCTAGCTGGTGATCTATTTTTAGCACACTCAGTTCAACTATCCCCAAGTTGAGGGCCGAGCCGTGACATCTTCGGTAACCTCCGTGTCTCTTCGGTCATCTCCGTAACGTCAACGATCAGCATGTAGACATAGAGTATGTACGGCATGTTGTGGTATTCATCAGTGCATGGGTGACGCATTCACCCGATGGGTTGATTGGTCGTCTTGGTCACGAAAAACGTAACATTGGTTACCCTCTTTACCACCCATTGTGTGTTGGGGCGTTGACGATGTACCCATCTCAAGGCATCCAATTGTTCCACTTGGGCCAGCATCATCTCTAGCGACGCCCGGTGAATGATGGTAAACGGCAGGTCAAACACAAGGTTGTTGGCACTGGGGTAACAATACCGTAACTGGTCCGTCCTTTTGTGACGTAAGATGTACCCGAAAGCGACATTCAATTTGAAGACCATAGTTTGATCTTCGAAGATGGCTTCCACGTAGCTGCGTAGACGGGTGAGGTTGGTCAGTGTGAAATTGTAGATATCTTGAATAGGGCGATGACGGTGGAAACAGTACCGTGTCATAGACCAATGGCTCCGATCGTCGTCACTCACTGGATGGTTGTCCTGTAAGAGATCGCCAGGAACATTTATGGGCTCGACCAGAAAATGTTCGATGTTGTCAGGCGAATGACTCGAAACCGTAACGCTTGGGTCCGGCTGGATATCCAGGCTCTTCTGAACTGCGGGTATAGGCGGGCTCTCCGTCATCGCATCACCAGTGGCGTTCGTCTCCCCGGGCTTATCTTCACTGGGCCTGACCTTCCGCGGCTCCTCTATAGTGGAAGGTTGTCGCGCATACCGTGGTGATGGACTATGAATCAAACGTTGGTGCCGTCTTAACTGACTGGGTCGTTTGAAGAGTTGACCACATTCATTACATTGTTCCGTCGCACCCTCGTGGAGTGAGCGTTCATGGCGCAGTAAAATATCCTCCCGATTAAATAACCGTGCGCAGGTTATACAAGTATATCGTGCACCGTTGTGGATGGAGGCCTCGTGTCGTCGCAAATCTTCTGGGCGAATAAACTGCTTCTGGCAAGTTGTGCAAGTGAACATCTTGGTGGTTGAGAGAGTATCCGATGAAACGACCAGGCCGCTTGCCTTTTATAGTACGCTAGCTGGTGATCTATTTTTAGCACACTCAGTTCAACTACCCCAAGTCGAGGACCATGGGACCTTTTTCACCGGCCTGGCCCGCCCCAGCACGCAGCGCGCGCGTCATCACGCGTCATCTCCGGAAGTGCGCGTCATCTACGGCAGCGCGCGCTGACGGTCTCCCTTTCGGCAAGGTTCGGAGAATACATAGAGCTTATAGTCATAATCTATACGTGTTGGACGAGTCTCTTCACTCACCGTATACACGCAGCTCAATGAAATGCCCGCTCCAAACCTAGACCAAATACACGTACTTGGTCTGTGGGCTGATTTCATTGGCTCTCTATTTTTTACTATAGTGCGCTTGCATTCTAACCTTGATGGGTTATATTTTGGCCCCATCCTACACCACTGATTTCAGTTTGACTGAATCTCCAGATGCATTATGAATAAAACACACAAGACAGGGTTTTTTGGTGAGATCTCATTTTTTTTTATTCAGTGAACAACAACAACGTGAGAACAACCACGTGAAAACTCAAGCCCAAAACACGAGGCTTGTAATTAATTCAAGCCCAGAACAGCGGGGCGTATGTACATTGAAAGAATTCAAGCCCAGAACGGGACTTGTACATTGAAATGATGGGCGGCCCAGTCATATACGAGTACATCTCGGTCCTTGGCCTTGGGGTACTCGTCAAACATGTGGACGATCGTCTGCATGGAATGTCCCCGACATCGATGGTACAGGTAAAACAAGCAATATTGTCCGCACACCATACTGTCCAGGCTTTGCAACGTTTTAGTATTCCAACACCACGTCTCTGTGCCTTGATCCATGAAGTCTGCTAAATCGGGATGGAGGGGTGGTAGGCCGTACGGGTCAAAGTATTCACCCTGCTCTTCTGTCAAGTACACGGCCACCCAGTGTTCACCGGGCCGATCCATCGGGTCTGTATTCAGGACATAAGCAGCCGGATACACACGGTCTAATGGGAACACATCTCGGGCGAACACTCCTTGAAACACCCTACGTGTTCCTGGGTCAGTCTCCAGCACCGTGGTTATCTGGTCTGTATCCATGTTAGGTGGCGAAGTCACACAGCACGTTACGGCTTTTATCGATTTGAATGATGTTGTCAAACTCAGCGTAGCAGATCACATTGATGGTTTTCGGTAAAGGTGTCCTGAAGTGCAGTTCCAAGCGTAAGTTGCCTTTCTTGATGAGACTCAGTTGATGATCGTTGTCTAAGGTGGGAGTCAGATCGAAACAGAACAATGTGTACCCTCTGCCGAAATCGTCTCGACTGATCATATTTCCCTCGTCTTGGTTGATTTGGCCAGTTGCTGTGAAGAGGTTCAGATAGCTCCGGATGTAATTTTCCGTTCCAAAGTTAGGTTGTAAGGGGCGTGCCGGTACCTGTTGGCCATCCACATGCAGGGCCACGAAATTGATGTTGAACGCTTTTAGGTTGAACGGATTCCTCGAGAGAGTCCCATTATAACTGACGTTCTCCACACAGGCTAGGGTTAAACGCTTGGGCAAATCCCCCAGGAACAGGTTTTCTTGATTGACAATCATATTGCCTTTAGGAACGGAAAAGACCTTGGTCTGTACTCGTCGAATCGGGTACTGGGCTGGTTTTTTCTCCAAGGCTCTGATGTGTCCCAACTGTACACCTGGGCTGGGTTTCACTTTGCGTACAAACAGACTTGCCTCTTGGATGACAATGTTATACTCGAGGTCCTCATTCGGGGCCATCAAGGCAAACGCAGGCGTTGCGCGCACTAGTCGTATTTTGACAGGTACTCCATTCAAGAGGTATCGGTCCTGCATGAATAAGTCCGCATGCAGACGTCCCATCATATCGACCGATCGACTCTCTGCTGTGGCATCCACTCTCTCCGTATAGCCGGCGTTATCAGGACTCGCTTCCATCTTGCCTGGGGTATCTCGGTAGAACAACGGGGCTGTCAAATACGACTTTTTAGCGTCACGCCCGTAGGATAACAGTGTTTCGATGTAGGCTCGGTACGTGTTCGTCGAGGCGCTCACCAGTTTATCACTCAGGGCTATATCCACTTGCTGGAATAGCGAATGAAGCCAGAGATTCACTGGACCCACGGGTGCCTCTGCTTTCAGGTCTGACCCATCTTTATTGGTGATTTTAGCTTTCACATATAGGTACGTATGGGCTAAATCCAGGTAGGTCGTATCTGCGTTGGTGATGGTGAATTCAATGGGGCCTGTGGCTGTAATGCTGGAAAGGGGCAGATGTTCCACCCATTGACCCTCTTCGGCACTGGTCTGAGTAGGTGGGACGGTCCATAAATCAAATTCACTGTTGGTAGAAGGACACGACTCGGCATGGATGAAAGCCATCTTTAAGAAAAGATATCCTTTGTCTTCTTCGATGTGCGTCGTCGCTGGGTCGGTCGTCGACTGGTGCGTGGTCTCGGTGGGGCAGCTCTTTTATTCCCTACGGTGCGTTGTGCTTTGGCCACCAAGACGCCTCCCGCTTCTTTGGCCCGCCGTTTCAAGGATTCTTTGGGTGCCGTACCCCCAAGACATCACCGGCCACTTGCAGTCCACTGCGCACCGCTTGTTTGCCGATCGCTTTGACCCCACGCGTCACCAAGGGCAGGAACGTTTTGACGATGCTCCCGAGTATGTTCCCCAGCCCATGTCCTCGTTGCATGCGTGTACCCGCAAAGACAGGAAAGTTACCCCCGGCCTGTTTGGTGTAATGATCGACGTAACTGGCTGTATGGCATTGATAAGGCACCTTCATTATGCAAAGTGAACCGCTCGGACTTGACGGAAATGAAGTGTCAGCACCACTTTTCCTCGTTCGAATGCCACCGGTCGTCCCGTGTCGTCTCTTATATCGATGACGATGGAGCTAATATCGGTCTGACTGACCGGTAGATACACGATATGCCTGAAACTGTGGGTGACTTGAGCTCCATACGTGCCTTTCACCGGGCAGACGCGCAGTAGAGGTACGTTGCTGTCGCCGACAATGTGTGCATCGACCACGTCCGAGTAGACGTACAGGCCATACATACCACCACGCATGTCCATCGGGATGTGGGCTATCTCGCCGGTGGGGCCAGCGTACCCCTGGTAATTGAAACCCAGCATTTGCTGTAGGGTAGGACTGAGTTCGACACTTACGTTGGGGCTGAGCGTGAGATTGGCCTTGTCGTTGTGTGCGTTGTAATCCAAGTCCACGTGATTTTTGAAGGGGAAAGATTTGATGGGTTTTGAAGTATTCGTGACGTCTCGTAGAGACTTATAATGCATCAGACTTCTCAGTCCACCCATGAACTCCTTGGGGGTATCATATTGACCTTCGGGTAGTTTGAGTCGAGTTTCTTGTCCTTCGTAGGTCACCTCGTACCATACTTCATTGGCTCGCACGTTGTACCACGAGTAAGGGTATTGGATATCCACGAGTCCACATTCCCAGCGTCCAGGTAAATGCAACGGTTGTGGTAACTGGGTCACGTACTTGGTCAAGGTGTTGTCAGGAAACACATCAGCCGAGCTGTTACTGGGTAGGGTGAGGTAAAACATGATGACTGAGCTGTCCTGCTGCTGCTGTTGGTTTTAATACTTCTCCCAGCCCTTGGGCGCTAATCGTCGTGATGGTCGCGGTGATTTAGCTCTTGGTGGTTGCAGAGGGTGGCGTGGTAAAAGGGGTGAAAACGTAGGTGCCCGCCGTGGTGGTGATTTGGGTGGTGACTCCGGTTCCCAAGGTTCTGGTGGTGTACTCACATTCTGCATAAAGGCCCAGCGCTCGGGGTTCCCCACCAATTCCTGTGGTACATGCATGTCTTTCAAGCCTTGAGCGAAGACCTCCCATCCTCGAGGATTCGTGTGCGTTCTGCGTTGACGCATCAGGTCATTCACTAAATCCGTCATATGGGTCCCGGGGACCACCTGATTCTGTACCAGGAGTTCGCCTTTATCATTCCAAGTCATGTTAGGATTCTGTTTCATCCGTTGTAATACCAGGCCAGCTTGTTTCTTGAACGAGGCAGGTACACTCTTCAGGTCTTCGTCTTCGACCCACTGTGGGGCTGTGGAAGGTACTCCACCCGGCTGTTGGAACGGTGCTGAGGTCGGCGGTGTGTCACGTGGTGATGGTGGTGGTGGTGGAGCAGAGAGGGTTTTGTATTGGTCCATGAACGTCATGTACCGCTGAAGCGTCTCATTGTACCGTTGTACTTTCTCACTATCGCTTAACCCCGGTCTCTGTAAGATCTGTTGCATCTCTCCATCGAGGGTGTTTATCGTCTTCACCGTAGAAGGGACAGGG
>JAVTVY010038250.1:0-16681 GCA_036873755.1 Hanleya hanleyi | reverse complement strand
ACTTACGTAAGGTATCAGTTTTTCACTCAGTCACAACACGATGGAAAAAGTTATGACCATTTCTTCATGGAACTAAGAAATCGCGCACGTGAATGTGAATTTGGAGAGCTTGAAGATTCCCTTATTAAAGACCGGTTAATCTGTGGCATAAAAGACGATAGTGTGAGGCGTCGTCTACTACGTGAGTGTACTTTGACTTTATCAGCAGCAATTGACATATGTCGTGCTAGTGAGGCTGCTGCCGCCCAGATGGCGCGTTTGAACCAAGATAACAAAGAAAATAGCCCATCTCCAGTCGTTGATGCAGTTATGGCAAACTGTATGAATTGTGGCTGGTCTCACAGCGAAGGACGGTGCCCAGCAGATGGTCAAATGTGCAGAAAGTGCAGTCGACAGGGTCCTTTTGCTCGAGTTTGTCGCAGTGGAGGTGGAGCAAACAGACGAGACGGTTATGGACGAGGCAAAATGGGGGCGAATGAGAACGCCAAGTCATCAAGCTACCAGCCCAGGGGTCGTGGTCGTTGGGGTCGTCGCCGAGGACAGGGACGAGGTAACAACAGTGTGAATGTGATCAGCGAACAAGAAGTTGACACTGAATCGGGGGAAGAAGACTTCACATCACAGTTTTTTGTGGACACTCTGGACAGTGGTCAAGATTCAACTGCAAGTTCATGGAAACTGGAACTCTCAATAAATGAAAAACCGGTAACATTTAAGATAGATAGTGGAGCACAGTGTAATGTACTACCGAAACATGTATATGACCGAGTAGCAGGGGGTTCGAAGATCATAAAAAGTAAATCAAAGCTGATCTCTTATAGTGGAAATGAGTTGAAGGTCATTGGTCAAACCACTCTGGTTTGCGAGTACAAAGGCATTATGCATCTGGTTAACTTCCACATTGTTGAGGTAAATTCATCTCCGGGACTTGGTGTAGAAACTTGTGAAAAGGACCTGAAAGTTATGCAACGAGTATACTCGGTAGCACAAGACAGTGTTGCAGACAGAAAAGTTGAAGGCAAACAACCTGCAAATGTATTTACATGTACTGAAAGCAAGTTGGCAAATTTGAAGGCCACTCAAAGTGAAAATGTTAAACAAAACTTGCATGCAACAAATGTAAAACAAGGGCAGTTTCAGAATGACAACAGTACACAGAATGTACATGTTGGGAGTTCGAGTGGCAGTAGTGTTAGGACTGGAAAATTTAAGGCCACTCCAAGTGAAAATGTTAAACGAACAAAACTCAAGGTAAAATATGTCAAAAGGTGTGAACATTGTAAATATGCCAGAGCCAATGTGCCAAAGAGGCTGGACAGGACTGAAATTAGTGGTAAGGCCACTCAAAGTGAAAATGTTAAACAGGGTAAATCATGTGGCAAAAGTACTGAAGTGAATAGAGATTGTACTGTACAGTCTAGCAGTAATGTTCCAGGCCAGGTGAAGGCAAATGGGTCACAACAGCCACTTGTGGGTGAAATGTCAGAGAATGATTTTGTTAAATATTGTGAACAAATGCACATGTTTTCAGGTTTAGGGTGCTTAGAAGGTTTAGTAACATTGAAATTAGATCCCAATGCTATCCCTGTTATTCACCCTCCTCGAACAGTTCCTGTGGCCCTCAGATCGAAATTGAAGGCCGAGTTAGAGAAAATGGAAAAGATGGGTGTCATTGTTCGGCAGACTGAGCCGACAGAGTGGGTTAATAGCATGGTGACTGTAGTAAAACCCAATGGACAGTTAAGAGTTTGTATTGACCCAAGAGATTTAAATCGAGCAATTCTCAGAGAGCATCACCCAATGAACACCATTGAACAGGTTGCAACACGCCTTGGACAGGCAAAGTATTTCACTAAATTAGACGCCAGCTCAGGCTACTGGCAAATACAGTTAGATGAGTACAGCTCTAAGCTATGCACCTTCAATTCTTCTTTTGGTAGGTGGAGATATTTGAGGCTTCCATTCGGGGTCAGTGCCTGTCCCGAAATCTTTCAGCGTAGAATGGCGTCACTTTTCGAAGGAATGGAAGGTGTCGAGGTTGTGATGGACGACATCCTGATTTTTTCTTCTACGGAGATCGAGCACGATGCACGTGTCCTTCGGGTTCTGGAAATCCTTCATGAGGAGAACGTTGTACTCAATCCAGACAAATGTAAATTTAAGAAAGCACAAGTGCCATACCTGGGGCATATATTAACCAGTAATGGAATTCAGTGTGATAACGAGAAAATCCGAGCTCTCATTGAGATGCCCAGGCCAGAAAATGTTGCGGAATTAATGAGATTTTTTGGTATGTTGAATTACCTGGCAAAGTTCATCGAAAATCTGTCTGATGCCACAGCTCCCTTGAGGGGGCTCCTTGCTAAGGGTAGAGCATGAGAGTGGACAGATGAACATGAGAAATGCTTTCAGCGCCTGAAACAAATGCTATGTCAAGCCCCTGTGTTAGCATACTATGATGAAACAAAAGAACTAACATTATCAGTTGATGCTAGCTCCAAAGGCTTGGGAGGTACACTACTACAAGGAGGACGCCCTGTGGCATATGCACCGAGGGCCCTGACCAAAAGTGAATGTAATTATAGTCAAATAGAAAAAGAGCTTTTGGCTATAGTATGGGGCTGCAAAAGGTTCCATGATTTTGTTGCCTTCCGAAAGGTCGCTGTAGAGACGGATCACAAGCCGTTAGAGAGTATTTTTCGCAAACCGATACATGCTACCCCATTACGTCTCCAACGGATGCTATTACAGTTACATTATTATGACCTACGGGTGAAGTACAAAAAGGGCAAAGATCTCCATATAGCTGATACGCTAAGTCGGGCTTATCTTTGCGAGACTGGAGATATTGGATATGGTCCTTTGGAGGTGAACTTGGTAAAAGCTATCACTCCAATCAGTGCTGAGAAATTTGCAACTTTTAAGGCCGAGACGGCCAAGGATCCGGAACTCTCGATAGTAAAACAGATCGTACTAGAGGGTTGGCCTGATACGCCACAGAATTGTCTCCCAGCAGCTAGACAATATTGGACAGTGAGAGATGAATTAGTTGTTGTGGATGGGGTACTTTTCAAAGGTAGCAGAATTGTGGTTCCTGGAGCTCTCCGGAGAGAGATGTTAACAAAGGTTCATGAGGCTCATCAGGGTGCGGCAAGGTGCAAGCAGAGAGCTAGAGAAGTTATTTATTGGCCCGGAATGTCTGTTCAAATTGAAGAGATGGTGTCCAGATGTAGTGTTTGCAATGCACATGCACATTACCAGCAACGCCAACCATTGATAAGTCATGATATTCCGGACCAACCCTGGTGCAAAGTAGCCAGTGATTTATTTTACCGCAAAGGTGTGTGGTATTGCCTTATCACAGACTATTACTCGAAATACCCTGAAACTGTCCGACTTGGAAATAACTGTACTTCCCAAGCGGTCATTACTGCTCTCAAGTCTGTATTCAGCCGTCATGGCATTCCGCAAATGGTCGTGACGGACAATGGACCTTGTTATGACTCGGCAGAATTCAAAAAGTTTGTCCGTGAATGGGAATTTGAACACATAACTTCATCCCCAGGATATCCCCGTTCTAATGGAATGTCTGAGAGAAATGTCCAGACGATGAAATCAATCCTGAAAAAAGCAGCGGACCCCTACTTGGCAATGTTAGAGTATAGAACAACACCTATAGATGATCTTGGGCTATCTCCTGCCCAATTGCTAATGGGTAGAAGGCTCAATACCAGGCTCCCCACTCACAAGTCCTTGCTGGTCCCTCAACCTGTTAATTCGCATAAGGTGTGGACAAAACTGAATGAACGACAAGTGAAGCAGAAACTATATTATGACAGAGGGACTCGGTGCCTTGGTCCCTTGGAGCCGGGTGAAGGTGTTGGAGTGTGGAATCCGAAGGAATGTATCTGGAGACCAGCCCTAGTGGATAAGTCCACTGACAATCCTAGGTCATACATTGTTACCACGGCTGACGGATCCAGGCTCAGAAGAAATCGTCAGGATATTCGGAAATTTCCAGGGGTCGCATTAAGTCCTGAGACCACCGGGTTTCGAACATGTTCAGATGCGGACGTTGAAATCTTTCAGCCAGTAGCCCATTGTCCCCAGCCAAATGTTCCCTTGCAAGCTCAAGAGCCCGCAATCATTCCACAAAACCCACTTAGTACTCCCTCTCCTGTAGTACGAAAAAGTGGAAGAGTTACCCATTTGCCACCAAAGTTCGAAGATTACAAAATGTAGATAGCCTACATTGTATAATTGTCTCAAGTGAACTACCTATTGCACCATTTGTTTATTTTGTATGTCATGTTTATGTTATGTACAACTTGACTGGGCGTTAGGCCTTGAGTAAATCAGAAGATTAAATATCTGGATATGAAGGTAAAACAACTATCCTCAAGCTGTAAAAAAAAAAAAAATTATGTGTTGGTATTAAGTCGTAATGAGTATTGTAACGTACTCCATCATTGTAATGATAAGAAGGGAGATGCGTACTCCGTATATTCCCTTCTACGGAGGGCCAATGATCGGCTGATGCAGCAACAACAACATTTTCCCAGTTAGACGCCAGATTTTGAAATCGAAAACGAGGTCGCGCTATGTCATCGGTCAACTGAGACAGTCACGTGGTTGTGTAGGAAAATTGGGGTGGCTCCTATAAATGAGAATGCTCGTCTTAGTTTAAAATGGCGGGGTCGAATGACCAATCACTGAAGGGGAGACAGCTGGAACAGTACACTATCACTGTCTGTTAATATCTCATGATCTTGATTTAGCAGAGTGTACTACTGTCTACTATGATGAGAGAAGTATACGTGGTTTTATAGCCTAAACAATCACGTGATTAAATATGGCGACAGTTCATTAAAAACAATCACGTGATAAAAGATGGTAGTCGCATTCTTGATTCTGTCTTTGACTCTGGCCCTCCATATTTGACTCTCATTTGACTCTAACCCTCCTCATTTAACTCTCGCCCTCCTCATTTGACTCTCGTCCTCCTCATTTGACTCTCGTCCTCCTCATTTGACCTTCGCCCTCCTCATTTGACTCTCGCCCTCCTCATTTGACCGTCGCCCTCATTTGACCGTCGCCCTCCTCATTTGACTCTCGTCTTCCTCAATTGACTCTCGTCCTCCTCATTTGACTCTCGTCCTCCTCATTTGACCGTCGCCCTCCTCATTTGACTCTCACTCTCCTCATTTGACTCTCGTCCTCCTCATTTAACCCTTGCCCTCCTCATTTGACTATCGCCCTCCTCATTTCTCATTTGAATCCCGCCCTCCTTATTTGACTCTCGCCCTCCTCAGTTCGTCCTCGCCCTCCTTATTTCACTGTCGTCCTCTTCATTTGACCCCGATCATGCTGACGTCAGTGAACTTGAACTTCAACCTGAAACTGAACCGAACCACACCAGTTTGTGACACTTAATTTTACACTACCTCGCCCTCTTTTCTACAATTGTATCATCACAGCATTACGGCGGGATGGAATCCATGTTTTTAGAGGGATATATTCAGCCGAATATCCCCGAATATATATAATTTACTGACAGTGCGAGGAGATTGAAGGTATAGAATTATCAAACTCTCAACAACATTCCTCATCTGTGTTTAGGGGGCAATATACACCCTCGTGTCAAAGCTGAAGAGGATCAAACAATCTAATGGACGGTAAGGTATCATTGAACACATCCTCAATCAAGATCCATACCGTGCCGTTTTCCAGTATAAGTACTTTTGCCAATTTTCCGCAACGGCCTGCTCCAATTCCTCAAATCTGCCTCACTTTTCACAGGTAAATAACCAGTTTTGTCATAAACCCTGCGGCACCGCCTATCAATCTCTTTACATATATTCCACTGAATTTTCGATCGCCAAGAATAGGCGGTTCGGGAAGAGTTCGCCCGCACAGTGGAGAATCCATCCCTCTTATCTTTTGCAGCATGCGTGATATCCAAGACGTGTTTTCTCACTTTCTCTGAGACGGGAATCCCCAGGAACTCGTACAACTTTTCCGACATCGCTTCGGGATTTTCCGCAACGTCTTCGTAAAGCAGCGGAAATACTCGCTCTGCTAAATCCGGACCAAAAGTTTCAACCGTTTCGATATCACGTAGTATCTCCGCACAGACTCGACCGAATGTGAAGGTCGGTCTCACCAGGTAATATTCAGCCCAGCCCATCCGAGAAATGGCAATTCCACGAGGATCTCGAATCATGTGGATTATTTTCAGAGACGGGTCTCTGAGCAACAATTTCTTTACGAGTTCCATTCTAAGCCGAACTGTCTTGAGAAATCGAACTGATTTACTTCGACAGATCTTCGTCGTTTCAGTCGCACATTCGCTTATGTTCGCTCCTTTAGTCCGCACGCATCTATACAATGGTCCCGTATATTGACTCTCATTCATGAATCTGCCTTTCAGACTCCGTATATCGATGCCCGTTATGTTACAGTACAGGTAGTTGTGGATGGTTTCCATGGTTACTTGGTTGCCCTCGTCAATCCAATATGGTCCACTACAAATATAGGAGTATATTCACATGAAGGATGTTTATAGAAAGTCCAATGCATCATAAGATATCTTCCAATTTTAAAGCACTGGATTGGTCAATTCAGATTATTAAAGAGAAGTCCAGTATTGTCATTGGCTAGTGAAAAAAACTGGACAATCCAGCCAATCAAAGAGCTTCCAATGAAAGGAATCCATTTCATATTCAACAAGAGTGCAGCATTTTGCAATATCTTCAAGATCATCATCAAAACTTTAATGCTTAAGACAATCTTTTTAGATACTGCGCATCAGTTATAATTCTTCGAATTGTGCAAACATCTTTGCTCTCTATGTGATCCAATGAGGAATAATTAGCTAGAATGGATTCAAACGGCCCATTTCACAGGGTTTTAACTTTTAAAAGTTAGCCCTTCTTTCTCTGTCCCAGTCATTCCGTTTTTGCACTGCACAATGTAAGTAATAATTGTAAAATTCTGTATAAATGAACGCGAGACATTTTCTCACCATTTGCTGCCGTCGATGTATGTCAGGGGTTCGTATTCATTTAAACTTCCAAAGATTAAGCTCCATTCTGGTTCAAACACGTAGAAAATGTCGTCGTTCTTCTCAAACAGGGATCCCACAAAAGTTGTCCCACCGCGCATGTACGACAGCAGGATAGCTTTGTTGGCCATATCCGGTGTAGGAGTAGGAACATCGAAAACGAGGCTTATGTGGGGATCGTCTGCTCTCTGGATTTTTCTTATGATCTGCCAGAACTTTTCACGCTGATCTGCTGTCGTATCTACAGATAGAGAAAATACATTATATCATACTCCAGGAAATTTTTAAACCTACAATTCCTGGGGGGAAGAGGGGTGGGGGGAGGGGAGGGGTGTAGTTCTCTCCGAATCGTGAGTAGTTTTAAAATGACGGCCATCTGGGATACCAGAGAAGTGATGTCGTCATTTTTGTTCAAAATTTCTGTTTTTCGGTAAGGAAAAGTGGGCAAAAACGATTTTATTCACATCGGATTCTTAACTGCATTTCGATGAATTAGTCTCAATGTCATGGGATATCTACTGAGCTATTTCACTAGGCGTTACTCTGTTACGTTCATAAAATCAAGCGTATCCCAAAGACGTACATCAAGGGAGACCTGATACTAGGATATGATGCGACACCAGAAGAATGTACGTGGGGATGAAGACACCGAGACACAAGAACCGAAGCACATGGTGAGAGCATATACCGGACGATTCTCGCTTGCTGATAGTCAGACTACTCCAAGGAAAACCTGAGTGAAGAAGAACCCCCCGTTTCTGACTGCATTTGGTATGAGGCTATTACTACTGTTACGTCAATTTTACGATAACAGAAAAACGTAACAGAAAGGTTTGTGAACTCAAGGATTAACAATCAAATATTTATTTACAATACTAAAATCATATACAAATTAAGTAAGGTTAATACAACAAATAAATGTGTGAAATATAGTCTTACTGTTCAATGCTATACCGGAGTATACTTCACAGTCCGTATTGGCGCGCACAAATCGCTTTTCTGTATAATGGCAATCCAACACTGCTCAATTGTTCAGTCCCAGTATTGGGGTCGGCGTATTCGACTGAAATGCTTTGAATTCGACTGAAGAAACGGAAACTCGGCCGGTTATTTGATGATAGCTCGCTTAATACTGGTTCGATTCTGACAATCTAAACGTTCCGGAGTAGCTGAAGAGATTCTCTTTTCAAAAATATATAGTTTGATGAGAAAAGTGTTTTTATTGCCCTATCCCACATCGCAGCACACTACAACTTATAATAGAAGGCCACACTATGCAAGCCAATTCATTTTAACTTCCAAAGCAAAGGTTCAGAATTGCAACTTATATACAGGTACAAGTACAGTAATTAGAATAACAGCTTTGGCTGCCTGCTAGTAAGCATGGCCTTCTATGTAGTAGTCGGACTCTTACCTTAACTAGATTAAACCACACAAAGGCAATAATTTGTGGAAGAATAGGTCATGGCTTTAATATAGTAATCAGACAAGTCACAAGCTACAATTTCATGGGTGGCAACTTCACGCTCTGACAGTGACAGATTTATACTCCCAACGTATAAATAATTATTATACTCCCAACGTATAATACATATTATACTCCCAACGTATAATACATGTGTCAGAATAACCAGCCTGCTCATGGTGACATCAGAGGCCATCCTAAAGGCAACATGCAACAAGATGGGACACCCCAATGGACCCCAACATGGTAACATGAGAGATCAGTAAAGTGTCCCCCCAACTTTTGGCCCACCCATGGTAACATAGGGCACCTACATGTAATATCTGCATGAATACGCGCCTTCAAAAACAGTTAGCCACATGAAATTAACTGACTCAACAAATGTGAATATGTAAACACTATAAGCCATGACAAGAAATTACCCCAAATTTATTAGCACTTAGCAAGACTCAAGTAGCATTCTTGCAAGTAATCACCAGCACGAACACACAGCTGAGGCATAGAGCAATAGGAGAATAGATAGTTTAGAAGGGAGGGAATTGGGTGGGATTTGAATACCGAAAGATACTTGCTTATCATATACTGAAGTTTCAAGTTCAGATCTTGGCCTCCGTGTGTCTGCTCGCAGCTAGTGCCTAAATATAATATCGAACCTCGTGGTACATGCAGAAATCAGGGCAGCCTCACAGCGCATGTCAGTGAAAAATATCGGTCAGCTGCACCAAGACCAGGTCACACCAACATATCTGAAGAACACAAATGGTCAAAGGGGCATAATCCAACAAACAATATAATGGACATGCCATAGCATGTGTTACCTCCCTTGCATTATATCTGTAAGTAGTAGTCATAGAGTAAATGGGCAGGAGTTTCACCCGGATGTAGAGGTCATTTGGGGCGGAAACGAGGCGGGAGGAGAGGTCAAGTGCAGTATAGTTCCGGCAGAAGGACCAAAAGCTACCTCCAGCACAGGAGAGTTCCAATTGTTGGAGGGGATGTATTCAGGATGTATTCATCCGCGGTGATGCGGTCTGGCCGCGGTTTTGGCGGTGATTCGGTCTCGGGAAAAAGCTTCCGCGGAGAAAAAGTAGTCCCTAGATAAAATGGTCGGATGGGGTCGAGTGAGGTATCAAAGTGAAGCTTATGTGAAGGGGCATCTAATGGGCTGGGTGTGGGGTTGACATATCGGCCTTCTGCGCATGCGCGGTGGCCGAAGGGTATGAAAATAGCCGTGTTGGAGCTAGGGGAGTCCCTAATGGTCCAATGGGGTCGAGTGAGGTATCAAAGTAAAGCCTATGTGAAGGGGCATCTAATGGGCTCGGTGTGGGGTTGAACTATCGGCCTTCTGCGCATGCGCGGTGGCCCAAGGGTATGAAAATAGCCGTGTTGGAGCTAGGGGAGCTACTAATGGTCCAATGGGGTCGAGTGAGGTATCAAAGTGAAGCATTCGTGAAGGGGCATCTGATGGGTTGGGTATGGGGTTGAACTATCGGCCTTCTGCGCATGCGCGGTGGCCCAAGGGTATGAAAATAGCCGTGTTGGGAGCTAGGGGAGCCCCTAATGGACCAATGGGGTCGAGTGAGGTATCAAAGTGAAACTTATGTGAAGGGGCATCTGATGGGCTGTGTGTGGGGTTGAACTATCGGCATTCTGCGCATGCGCGGTGGCCCAAGGGTATGAAAATAGCCGTGTTGGGATGTAGGGTAGCCCCTAATGGACCAATGGGGTCGAGTGAGGTATCTAAGTGAAGCATTCGTGAATGGGCATCTGATGGGCTGGGTGTGCGGTAGGAATATCATTCTGCGCATGCGAAGATGGCGGCACATCATCTCGTCCAATCAGAAGCGAGTATTTCAAATCCGTCCCAGAGCTCTCGTCCAATCAGAAGCGAGTATTTTGACCCGGTGCATTATGGGACATATCCAAGATGGCGGCACGTATGTTCAAGATGGCGGCACATCCGGTGTCGAAAACTGGCCATTTTGTCGGGATGTGGTCACCTAGTGTCGAAAACTGGACCCTGTATGACGTCACTTCCGGGTTTTTCACTAAAAACTACCTCCAAACATAGAAGAGTTCCAAATGTTTCCCCTTACACGTCCGTATGTTCAACCGCCGGGACCTTTTCCCCGCCCCGCCCCGCCCCGCCCCGGCCGCAGCGCGCGCGCGCGTCATCACCGGCAGTGCGCGCGCGCGCGCGTGGAGTATTATACAATCGGATAGCGGTTGTCGTGAATAACAACAAGTTCAGCAATGTTTATATATTTTATTATCCCCAATGTTACATCACACCCAGGCTGGGGGAACCGCCCTGGGTATGTTTTAGTATGTTCACAGCAAAACAAACTGAAATATCAAACATCGTGTTTTATTATTTAACGCACCGTCACATTAGGTACAAGGGTTTACTGAGCTCAATTCAACGATCAGCATGTAGACATAGAGAGTATGTGCGGCATGTTATGGTATTCATCAGTGCGCGGGTGACGCATTCAACCGATGGTGGTGGTCGGTCAGCTTGGTCAGGAAAAACATGATATTGGTTACCCTCTCTACCACCCATTGTATGTTGGGGCGTTGACGATGTGCCCATCTCAAGGGTTCCACGGTGTCCAGTATCTCCAGCATCGTCTCTAGTGACCTCCGGTTAATGATAGTGAACGGCTGGTCAGATACATAGATATTATTGCCGGGATAATAATACCGTAACTGGCCCGTCTTTTTGTGACGTAAGATGTATCCGAAAGCGACATTCAATTTGAAGGCCGTAGTTTGATCTTTGAAGATGGCTTCCACGTAGCTGCGTAGACAGGTGCGGTTGGTCAGTGGAAAATTGTAAATATCTTGAATAGGGCCATGAGGGTGGAAACAGTGCCGTGTCATGGACCAATGGCGCCGATCGATGTCACTCACTGGATGGTTGTCCTGTAAGAGATCGCCCAGAAAATGTTCGATGTTGTCAGGCGTATGACTCGAAACCGTAACGCTGGGGTCCGGCTGGATACCCAGGCTCTTCTGAACTGTGGGTATAGGCGGGCTCTCCTTCATCGCATCACCATTGGCGTTCGTCTCCCCGGGCTTATCTTCACTGGGTTTGACCTTCCGCGGCTCCTCTTCAGTAGGAAGTTGTCGCTCAAACCGTAGAGACGGACCATGAACCAAACGCTGATGCCGTCTTAACTGACTGCGGCGTTTGAAGAGTTGACCACAATCCTCGCATGGACGCTTGCGTCGCCCATGAATTGAACGTTCGTGGCGCAGTAACTGATCCTCCCGATTAAATGACCCTGCGCAGGTTATACAAGTATACCGTGCATCGTTGTGGGTGGAGGCCTCGTGGCGTCGTAAATTATCTAGACGAGTAAACTGCCTCTGACAAGTTGTGCAAGTGAACATCTTGGTGGAATCGCCCAGAAAATGTTCGATGTTGTCAGGCGTATGACTCTGTACCGGGGCATGAATCAACCGTTGGTGTCGCAGCAACTGACTGCGTCGTTTGAAGAGTTGACCACAATCCTCGCATGGACGCTTGGGTGGCCCATGAATTGAACGTTCGTGGCGCATTAACTGATCCTCCCGATTAAATGACCGTGCGCAGGTTATACAAGTATACCGTGCGCCGTTGTGGATGGAGGCCTCGTGGCGTCGTAAATCTTCTGGGCGAGTAAACTGCTTCTGGCAAGTTGTGCAAGTGAACATCTTGGTGGTTGACAGAGTGTCTGATGAAACGGCAAGGCCGCTTCCCTTTTATAGCACGCTAGCTGGTAATCTATTTTTAGCACACTCTATCCCAAGACGAGGATTAAGACTGGTGTACTGATGTACGACTGAGCCGCATTGCGCGCACGCGCATGAAGACCCTCATACATACCCCAATGCAGGCGCAGACGCGAAGTGCCCGGATGTAAAAATGACGTCACTTCCGGTTTGGGTGAATGGAGCGTGACCTTTGGACATGTCCACACTTGTCTGACCGCCATTGTTGGAAAATGGCGGATAATGGCGGCTAATGGCGGAAGGTGGCCGCCATTGTGGGAAAATGGCGGCTAATGGCGGCTAATGGCGGAAGGTGACCGCCATTGTGGGAAAACGCCCACAGACAGGTCAGTACATGCATTCCTATGATGTTCACGCATAATAAAAGGATTGATCTGTAATCTGTGTTGTTGTTGTTGCTCTCTATTTTGGACTAACCCATCAGAATAGTACGTATCACGGACTACACCCGTAGAGCTACATCTGGTCTATAAAACACGTCTCTCTGGATCCTACACCTTCATTTCTACGGTTGCAGAGCCATGGCGGAGATCCAGCCCTATGCGACTCGCATTTTACAGCATGCCACCGTGGTGAATTCATTCACGGGTTACCGAGCAGTGGTCCGGTCCATGTATGCAGATGGCGACGACAACGAGGGGCGACGCCAGATCCTCAACGAGTTCACAGAAGCGGTCCTCCACAGAGTGCACTCGATGGAGAGGCGTGCCATCACTCACCACTACTGGACTATGACAGCCATCCTTGATGCTCGCGCTATGGACCAGGAGCGCTCACGCCGGAACCAGCACCGGCTGGTTGGCCTCACACTAGTCTGTGCCCTATTGACCCTGGCGCTGTGGTATTGACACTATAAATACGAGGGTCAGACAGAGTGTGTGTCATTCACCGTTCGACATTGGAGCAGGCATGTCACCCGTCCTACGAGCCATCCTACCCCTTACACTCCAGGTGGGGTTACACGTCTATGAAGATAAAGTCACCCTCGTGGAAGACCGTGGAGATGTTTGCTGGTCGCCCGCTGAGACCGTATCGAATACGGTGACGCTACACCGTGACGGCTGGACCAAATTTAAACGGGTGTTGAGCGGCGAGCTCGATGGACACGTCATCCACATAGACAATGCCATCTACGTATACCGTGGACCTTTCTTCCCACGTCTGGGCCGCTACCAAGATGCTACGCGAAGCTTCACCCTAGACCCCGATCTGTGGACAGCCTTGGAGAAAGTGGTACCTATCGTGGACCAGCTGTTTACACCGGACGAGCGGTCATCAGACGAGTTGGAGTGGGCTCGTGCCCTGAGAGAATCGGCGGCAGAACCCCATGAACAACTGTCTAGCCATGAACCCGACGACGATGCCATTGATTACCCGGCTAGACTCAGTCAGCCCAGTGATATGACCACCTGATCCTTTTGATCTCACGGGGTTCTCCCTATAAATACGAGAAACAGTCAAATCTGGTACCATTCACGTACTGACCATGGCGGAGCATATGATACTGGCGTATCTCAACTTGACCCCCGAGGTTTTCCTGCACGTGTATGCGGATACGGTCGATATCATGGAGGAGGTGGGAGACATCTGTGATGCGGACCCTACGTTACAACCATGCCCGGCTCACATTCGTCTGTCCCGAGAGGGCTGGACCAAATTCAAACGGGTGTTGTCTGGTGAACTGGACGGCGATCTCATCCACTTGTGTCACGATGTGTACATCCGACGCGGCCCTTTCTTTGCTCAATTGGCTCGGCTAGATGGGGGTACAGTGCATTTTACCCTTCACCCTGATCTATGGTCTGCATTGGAAGATGCCGTGGTAGATGTGGATGAAGTGCTTATCAAGCGGTCATCAGACGAGTTGGACTGGTCATTTACCATGGACACTGTGAAAGCCAATGAAGAAAATCAGAAAGAAACTCCGGCCCAAGATATACCCGTTATAAATAAACGATAGAGCCAGGGTGCATCATCATTTTGTCACCATGAAGCGCTGGGAGAAGGTGTTGGATAACTTATACTACAGTCCCGACAGTCCGGCGGCCTATAGCGCATTGTCGGCTCTCTATCGAGCGGCCAAACCCCAGGGGATACAACGTGCCCAAGTCCGAGATTGGTTAAGAAGACAAGACACCTATACCTTACATCGATCTGTCCGTCGCCATTTTCTACGGAACCGGGTCATCGTGGGAGGAATAGATGCCCAGTGGCAAGCGGATTTGGTCGACATGAGCGCCTTTGCCAAACACAACGATGGGAATCGGTATATCTTGACGTGCATCGATATCCTATCCAAGTATGCGTGGGTGGTACCCATCCGGACGAAAACGGGGGCGAATCTCATAGCGGCGTTCAAAGACATCTTCAAGACCGGGCGCAAACCTTTGTATTTGCAAACCGACGAAGGCACGGAATTCCTCAACAGACCGTTCCAACAGTTTCTGAAAGCCCAGAAGGTGTTTTTCTTCCATACGTACAACGAGACCAAGGCTTCCGTGGTGGAAAGGTTCAACAGGACATTCAAAGGCCGCATGTATAAATATTTCACCTATAAGAATACAAGGCGGTACATCGATGTTCTCCCGAAACTGGTGAGGGGTTACAATCGAGCCTATCATCGGAGTATAGAGAGAGCCCCCATTACCGTGACCCAACGCAATGAAGCCCAAGTCCGGCGTGTCTTGTACCCCAGGCCATGGCAGCGAACGACGAAGGCGGTGTACAAGGTCGGGGACCCTGTACGGATCAGTAAAGTCAAGGGCAAGTTCGAGAAAAGTTACTTGCCCAACTGGAGCGATGAGCACTTCCTGATTAAACGGCGCCTACCCCGACAGCGGCGAGTCTATGAACTGGAAGATCTCCAAGGGGAACCGTTGTTAGGGACGTTTTACGAGACGGAATTACAGTCTGTCCTAAAAACACAGCAAGACTACTACACGGTGGAGCAGATTTTGAAAACGGAACGTCGACGTGGCAAACTGTTTCATTTCGTGAAATGGCAAGGTTGGCCCAGTTCCTCAATTCCTGGGTCGCTGCCAACCAGGTGAAACGACTATAAGCCAGACACCACTGCCGTCATCCTACATTCCACGTCCGACCATGAACACGGTGCAACCGTCTCTGAACACAGTGTCTTCCAAAACGCGCAAAGCGCAAGTGGGCTTTGTGGTGATAGTGCTAACCCTGCTGAGTGTGTTGTACGGTGGTGTGTTTTACGACGTAGCGTATGTCAGTACGTTACTTAACCAACTGAGAACACCAGCCATCAGTGAAACCGGTCTACAGAGAGCACCAGTCAACCCCGTATCGAGCCCAGTCACCACCACCACACCCCGTGTACAAGCCACAACGAGCTCCACACCAAGCTCTACACCTACACCAAGAACACCCACTACGTCTCAAGACCCACCGGATTTCATCCCTCACAGTGAACAGACAACGACGACCCACGTTGTACCCACCACCACCATCATCATCCCTGACAGTGTACAGACAACGACGACCGACGTTGTACCCACCACTCCAGTTCACTCGTACCAAATTTACAAGAGCGGGTTACCACGACAACGGATACACCTCGAACCATGGACCCACGGTGGCAGCATCCCTTCACGTGTCTCATCGCAGGACCGACGGGCTCCGGCAAAACGCACTTCGTCCGGAAGCTCCTTCAACACGCCGACAGCATGATCACCCCACCTATTGCCCGAGTCGTGTGGTGTTACGGAGAATGGCAGGAAGCGTATGCAGCAATGCCCCACATCACGTTCGTGGAAGGCCTACCCATCCTGGCCGATTTGGAACCCGACACCTTGGTGGTTCTGGATGATCTCATGGCGGAGACGGATGCACGGGTGACCCAACTCTTTACAAAAGGCAGCCATCATCGACGGCTCAGCATCATCTACATTGTGCAGAATCTGTTCAGTAAAACAAAGAACATCGGAACATCAGCTTAAATGCCCACTACCTGGTGGTCTTCAAAAACCCGAGAGATACCACTCAACTGCTGCACCTGGCGAGACAGATATATCCCGGCCGCACACCGTTTGCGTTGGAAGCCTTTAAAGATGCGACAAACCCTCAGCACGGGTATATGCTCTTCGACCTCAAGCAAGCCACCCCCGACCACCTTCGACTACGGACCGGCATCTTTCCCGGAGAGACCCACCACGTGTACTTGCAAAAATAATGTAAACACACCCACAGCGGCGCCCCCAGCTGGAGTGTGTGTGTTTGATGATGGAGATAATAAAAAGAATGAATACCATAGCAGGGTTATGTTCTCTGAAGTAGATAAAAAGGGCAGAGTTGTGGGTTCTGGCATTAGTTGTACATGATGTCTGCGCGAGTACGGAAGCACGCTCCCACGC
>JAVTVY010038249.1:0-155517 GCA_036873755.1 Hanleya hanleyi | reverse complement strand
TGGGTGAATGGGGCGTGACCTGGGGATGTATTTCTCCGCGGTGATGCGGTCTGGCGGTGATGCGGTCTGCCTCCGCGGTCCGAAAGTAGTCCCCAAACCATGGGTTTTCGTGAGAATGTTCGGCAATCTGTAGGGACCGCTATTGTATCGATTGGGTCGAGTGAGGTATCAATATGAAGCATACGTGAGGGAGTATTCAACGGGCTGTGACGTGGAACTGACGTCATTCTGTGCATGCGCAGTAGAGAAAGGGTATGGAAATAGACGTTTTGGGGTCTAGGTGGGCCATTAGTCGGCCGATTGGGTCGAGTGAGGTATCAATGGGAAGCAGTCGTGAGGGAGCATCCACCTGGGCTAGTGTGACGTGGAACTGACGTCATTCTGCGCATGCACAGTAGACAAAATATATGGAAATAGACGTGTTGGGGTCTAGGTGGGCCACTAGTGGGCCGATTGGATCGAGTGAGGTATCAATGTGAAGCATTCGTGAGGGAGCATCCACCTGGACTAGTGTGTCGTTCGTTGTCAACATTCTGCGCATGCGCAGTCAGGGAATTGTGGGAAAAGAATATGGAAATAGACGTTTTGGGGTCGAGGTGAGCCCCTAATGAACCTATGGTGTCGTATGAGGTCTTATTTTGAAGCTCTCGTGAGGGAGCATCCGTCTGGGGTAGTGTGTCGTGGAACTGATGTCATTCTACGCATGCGCAGTAGACAAAATGTATGGAAATAGACATGTTGGGGTCTACGTGGGCCACTAGTGGGCCGATTGGATCGAGTGAGGTATCAATGTGAAGCATATGTGAGGGGGCATCCACCTGGACTAGTGTGTCGTTCGTGTTCAACGTTCTGCTGCGCAGGTCACGTAGTTTGGTGGGTCAGCGCAAGTGTGTGACGTCACTTCCGGTTTTCAGAATGACCTCCGAACACAGAAGAGTTCTAATATTTCCTTAGGCCTTAGACGTATGGAATGCATGTACTAGAACATCTCTTCAACATCCGAGTTCTTTTCAACATGTTCACAGCAAAACAAATTGAAATATCAAACTCCATGTTTTATTATTTAACGCACCGTCACATTAGGTACAAGTGTTTACTGAGCTCAAGTCAACGATGAGCATGTAGACATAGAGAGTATATACGGCATGTTATGCTATTCATCGGTGCAAGGGTGACGCATTCATCCGATGGGGGGTGGTTGGTCAGCTTGGTAACGAAGAACGTAACATTGGTGACCCTCTCTACGACCCATTGTGTGTTGGGACGTTGACGATGTGCCCATCTCAAGGGATCCACGGTGTCCAGTTTCTCCAGCATCGTGTCTTCAACATCCGAGTTCTTTTCAACATGTTCACAGCAAAACAAATTGAAATATCAAACTCCATGTTTTATTATTTAACGCACCGTCACATTAGGTACAAGTGTTTACTGAGCTCAAGTCAACGATCTCAAGTCAACTATCAGCATGTCTCAAGTCAACGATCAGCATGTAGTATATACGGCATGTTATGCTATTCATCGGTGCAAGGGTGACGCATTCAGCCGATGGGGTGGTTGGTCAGCTTGGTAACGAAGAACGTAACATTGGTGACCCTCTCTACGACCCATTGTGTGTTGGGACGTTGACGATGTGCCCATCTCAAGGGATCCACGGTGTCCAGTTTCTCCAGCATCGTCTCTAGCGACGCCCGGTTAATGATGGTGAACGGCTGGTCAAACACATTTAACACTGGTTAACTGAGTATTATAGTCTGTCCACTTTAATTAGTCATCTACTTTGGAGCTTGCCATAATCAACAGTTAACCCTGCAACAATTTTCTTTTTTGCAGCGTGTATAACAAACTGAACTCTACAAAATGACTACCATTTCTCTGTGATATCGATAATATATGACGCTTGAACTAACTTTTTCATTCTCCCCATATAAAACGCCAGTACAGTTGTTTATGTGCCGGGTCTCAATTATATAGAGAGACGTAATAATGTATTCATGCTCACTGGCACAAATGTCATTGATGCCAAATACAGTAATAACAGGCGGTCCGTGGGAGTGTCGCTTATATGCCATGCCTAGTGAAATTGCCAAATGATGAACCGCACACGCCTCTGTGACCGTACGCGGCATTATTGACATTTGTACTAGACAACACGAATACATTATGACGTCTCCCTATGCAATTGAGTCCCGGTACATGAAACAACTGTACTGAAGTTTTATATGGAGAGAATTACAACAAAGTTATTTCAAGCGTGATATATTATCGATATCACAGAGAAATGGTAGTCATTTTGTAGAGTTCAGTTTTTTATACACGCTGCAAAAAAGAAAATTGTTGCAGGGTTAACTATTATTTTTTTACAAGCTCCAAAGTAGACGACTAATTAAAATGGACAGACTTTAGGACGGCTAACAGTGCATCATCATAAATATTCTAAGCTATTTTCGAGGTTCTGTTGCAGTCCCTACTGTGTTTAACATGATGGGTTAACCAAAAATGGCGATCCTGATAAGACACTTTTTGTTTAATTTTCTGCATGCTTTAGCTCTGAGTACACGCCTGTATTTGCCACTAATTAGCATTTTGATTTAATGCATATCTTGAACATATTTGTATATTCAGAACAGATTTAAACCATCAAGTTATGATGTGATCAAGCTGATAATCGAGCTTCATCACATCATATAAGCTTCTTACATTATGGGACATGGAACGTCACCAGTATAATCCAAACTAGGTAACTTCATGGCGGTATAAATAATGACGAGTGCGTTGCTTGAAGCGGGATCGGAAACCGACCGCAAACAACTTGTCCGCTCAGCCACTGATTTTCAAGCAAAATACAGGATTGTGAGGTCTGCTTACGTACATCTTTGTTTTGTCTTTACCGAAAAACTGAAGCTCAAAATGCATATTTGTGCTATATGTTGGTATCCCTGGTGTGTGAAATGCATGGCTAGGGCATTCTGGACACTTTCTATAAGGGTTACTGTTTTGAAATTATCAGCATATGACCGAGGAAGGGATCAGTAGACAAATCAGCCCCAAAAATCAGAAATCAGCCCAGGATTAAACGATAAGTGGTTATTATCCATAGAGATATAAGGTGCATGTTCGATTGTTATATAGTGGTGATTAAGGGGCATATTTAAATGATATAGATAATGGCGAGATATATGTTAGAACGGTATAGATGTGACGAGCTACTCGTTAGAGCGGTATAGATAGAGATGAGATGCCCGTTAGAGCGGTATCGATATTGGTGCAATGGACGTTGGAACCATATAAATAGATGTAAGCTGCGCGTTAGAACGGTATAGACAGCGACAGGATGTACGATAGGACGGAATAAATAACTGCAACACGTGTTGGAAAGGTATAGGTAGTGACGAGATGTGCGTTAGAACGGTATAAATATCTGTCCGATGAACGTCAGAATGGTATAAATAGCTGTGCGATACGTGACAGAACGGTAATAGATATTGGTGGAATGGAGTAGGTAGTGACGAGATGCGTGTCAGAACGGTATAAATAATGACGAGATGTGCGTTAGAACGGTATAAATATCTGTCAGATGAACGTCAGATGGTATAAATAGCGACGGGATGCGCATTCGAATGGTATAAATAGCTGTGCGAGACGTGACAGAACGGAAATAGATAGTGGCGAGATGCGCGTTACAACGGTATAGATAGTGGATAAATGCGCGCCAGAGTGGTATGAATAATTGCCAGATGTGCGTTAGAACGGTATAAATAGCTGTGTGAAAGGTATAAATAGTGGCGAAATGTGCGTTAGGACGGTATAAATAGCTGTGCACGTATCAGAACGGCAAAGATAGTGGCCTGATGCGCGCTACAGAGGTATAGGTAGTGGCGAGGTACGCGTTAAAACGATATAAAGAGCTGCGTGATGCGCCTCGAACGGTATAATGGCTAGATGCGCGTTAAAACGATACATATATAACTGTGCGATAGGTATCTCAACCGTATGTAGTGGTGATATGAGCGTTAGAACGGTGTAGATCGATAATGGCGAGATGCACGTTAGAACGGTTTCTACCGTGTAGATAGTGGTGAGGTGCTCGTTACAGATCGATAGTGGCGAGATGGTGTCAGAAGGGTGTAGATAGAGGTGATATGCGCATTAGAACGGTGTAGATAGTGTGAGGTGCGCGTTACATATCGATAGTTGCGACATGCATGTCAGAAGGGTGTAGATAGAGGTGATATGCGCATTAGAACGGTGTAGATAGTGGTGAGGTGCGCGTTACAGATCGATAGTGGCGAGATGGTGTCAGAAGGGTGTAGATAGAGGTGATATGCGCATTAGACCGGTGTAGATAGTGGTGAGATGCGCGTTACAGATCGATAGTGGCGAGATGGTGTCAGAAGGGTGTAGATAGAGGTGGTATGCGCGTTAGAACGGTGTAGATAGTGGTGAGGTGCGCGTTACAGATCGATAGTTGCGATATGCATGTCAAAAGGGTGTACATGTCCTGCACATGTCCTGCTAATCATATCGTAGTTAGTTATATCGTCGCTAGATGGCCGAAATATTGCTGAATGTGACATTAAATCCGAACTCACACCATATAGTAGACGTCATATTTTAATTCTCTAGATTGTACGCATTATATTTCTTCCCACAGAAAGGTGGGTTCTTTGTTGACATCGGAGCCGGGGATGGAGAAAGTGAATCTATCAGCTTGTATCTGGAGAAGACGATGGACTGGACCGGTTTACTGATAGAACCGAATCCGAAAACACGAGAGAAACTATTAGCCAAGAATAGACACTCGAGTATTCTACGAGGCTGTGTCAACCCGGCTAGAGCCGCCGCCTTGGTAAGTCATGATATTGTATTGGCGTTCTGAGTTTAAATTGACGGACCCAGAGATTTGGGGCAGTTTTTGCATCGTTTTAACTCGAATGATCTGTATCTGATACCCGTTCAATCAGTGACATTGTTTCCCTCGATAACGTGGAACCGTAGATGACGATGTCAGTGTCTCGCAATGAGCAGAAGATCCCCTGTAGAATGCTGAAAGTTACACTTGTACCTTCTTCCCACCATTTGCACGACTCGTGTAAGACAGTACACCACATCACAAACCGGTCCGTCCGTCCGTTTCTTGATTACAGAATAATTTCAAGCTTGATTAAGCACAAAACCCCAATATACCGTTAGAACCATTGAGATGATTCTACTCGAAACAACTTGGTGGCTTTTGACCTAAGAATTTTGGATATAGACGTGACGTACCCAATGTTATACAGCAGGCAGATTACTGTGACATAATATTCTTGGGACGGAATGATTATCCCAAAATCTTTGACCAATTCTTCTTGCGTCGAATATGCTTCGACCAAATATTGTTGGGTCGCAGATAACATTGACAGTGTACCGACATCTGCAGCAGTTTTCTCTCGATGATTGTTGTTTCTGTGTTACAAATGTACATTTGGATTGAACCCACACGACGCGACCAAGCTGTCTTTGTCGACAAGATGCTTGGCCAAAGTTATGTCTCCGATTTAGAATATTGGAATATAGAATATAGAATATGTTTCTATTTAATGAATTGATGAATAAACGGATAATAAATATTAGCGAAAAGCATTTTGCCGATAAAAATTTCGACATATATTCATTCATGTCATCGCCAGGAATGGTAGGTGGCAACATGTTTCATGTGCATATATAAGTTCTACAGAAACAATTCAAAGATAACCTCTCAATTTCACCTGTGAAATTGTGTTTTCAGCCAGGGCGAATAAACTTGTAAACAACATAACTTTTGAGACAATAGGACAATAATCGTATTACTATATCTTTCGCAGAAAACGTTCTTCGGTTCTGAGATGGAGGGTAAGGCGCCTAAAGAGATGGCCCAAGACAGCAAGAAAGCCGTTGGACAAGGTGCCTTCTCAGCCATGTGTTTCTCATTCTATACTATTATGACGGCTTTGGGCAGACGGCAGATAGATCTATTGACTGTGGATGTTCATGGCAAGGAGTTGCCGATTTTGGAGTCCATCCCCTTCGATTTGATAGAAGTACACATCGTGAGCGTGGAACACAGTTTAGGCGTGTCTGACGACATTATACGATTGATGGAAGGCCAAGGATTCCGTGCTATCAACCTGATGGAGAACAAAGTGACAAATAAAAGAGATGCACTGTTCAAGAGAAATAGGTCAAACAAGCATTGATATCTGTAGGTGTTCTCTTATGATTTTACGATCACTTTCATCTATGCAAGTTCATGACTTACAAAAATGGTTTCATCAAACACATGTGCACATGCCCCACTTGTTCGTTCGTGTTCTTTATTTAGCGAAGGTGTCCTACCCTTAGTAAGACTAACTAGTAGTCATTCTTGTCAACTGTTATAAAAGATATGATTGTGATGTGAGCACTGCGCCGTGAGGGGATTATGTCTTCTGACTTGAACGCTGTTGATGTAGAGTTTGGTATTTTTGTTCCAGTCTTTCATAGGTGGGATCATTGTCATCAAGCTACATCTATTCCTCTACCGAGGGAAGCTGTAAAATAATATGTATTCATTGAATTGTTGGGTGAGAATGACGTGAGACGAAAATAAATTGAAGACTTTATTGACGTTAGCCCATTTTATTCAAACTAACTTTCCTACATCGTACTCTATACGACTGAAAAACAAAGCTACAGCGATCTGCGTAGCTAAGGGAAGACAACGTGCGCTGGGACGATGACTTTCTTGTGGAGAATTTCACAAAATGTTCATGCAAATAGTTCAGGAATAGTGCTACTTTTGTTCAACAAACTGGGAAACAGTTGAGTATCATGATCCGATATTTGGTACGAATCCCGGTGACTGGGATTTTTGGGCATTTGGTATCACTGATTTATCGAACCCCTGGGACTGGGATATAGATTTTTTTAAATCTTTTTTTTTTCAGTGCTGGATGTGGCTACGGTTTTACAAATTTGTGTCTCCCTCTAACACACCAACGTGGCCAGGGTTGTCAGCTACTGTTCACGCCACAGTTATAACATGGATAAAATCTAAATTTAAACCAAAATCATTACCCGATTCTGGATATCTCCCAGAAATCGAACCCCGGTAGTAGTATAGTCTAAGCATTTCGAGTGGGGTTCGCCTCACTGCGCATGCGCGAGAAACCGAAAGTGGAGGTTTTGTGTAGGTGTGCGCAAGAGTGTTCTGCGCAAGTATATGACGTCACTTCCGGTCTGGGTGAATGGGGCGTGACCTGGGGATGTATTTCTCCGCGGTGATGCGGTCTGGCGGTGATGCGGTCTGCCTCCGCGGTCCGAAAGTAGTCCCCAAACCATGGGTTTTCGTGAGAATGTTCGGCAATCTGTAGGGACCGCTATTGTACCGATTGGGTCGAGTGAGGTATCAATATGAAGCATACGTGAGGGAGTATTCAACGGGCTGTGACGTGGAACTGACGTCATTCTGTGCATGCGCAGTAGAGAAAGGGTATGGAAATAGACGTTTTGGGGTCTAGGTGGGCCATTAGTCGGCCGATTGGGTCGAGTGAGGTATCAATGGGAAGCAGTCGTGAGGGAGCATCCACCTGGGCTAGTGTGACGTGGAACTGACGTCATTCTGCGCATGCACAGTAGACAAAATATATGGAAATAGACGTGTTGGGGTCTAGGTGGGCCACTAGTGGGCCGATTGGATCGAGTGAGGTATCAATGTGAAGCATTCGTGAGGGAGCATCCACCTGGACTAGTGTGTCGTTCGTTGTCAACATTCTGCGCATGCGCAGTCAGGGAATTGTGGGAAAAGAATATGGAAATAGACGTTTTGGTGTCGAGGTGAGCCCCTAATGAACCTATGGTGTCGTATGAGGTCTTATTTTGAAGCTTTCTATTTCTACGCATGCGCAGTAGACAAAATGTATGGAAATAGACATGTTGGGGTCTACGTGGGCCACTAGTGGGCCGATTGGATCGAGTGAGGTATCAATGTGAAGCATATGTGAGGGGGCATCCACCTGGACTAGTGTGTCGTTCGTGTTCAACGTTCTGCTGCGCAGGTCACGTAGTTTGGTGGGTCAGCGCAAGTGTGTGACGTCACTTCCGGTTTTCAGAATGACCTCCGAACACAGAAGAGTTCTAAGATTTCCTTAGGCCTTAGACGTATGGAATGCATGTACTAGAACATCTCTTCAACATCCGAGTTCTTTTCAACATGTTCACAGCAAAACAAATTGAAATATCAAACTCCATGTTTTATTATTTAACGCACCGTCACATTAGGTACAAGTGTTTACTGAGCTCAAGTCAACGATGAGCATGTAGACATAGAGAGTATATACGGCATGTTATGCTATTCATCGGTGCAAGGGTGACGCATTCATCCGATGGGGGGTGGTTGGTCAGCTTGGTAACGAAGAACGTAACATTGGTGACCCTCTCTACGACCCATTGTGTGTTGGGACGTTGACGATGTGCCCATCTCAAGGGATCCACGGTGTCCAGTTTCTCCAGCATCGTGTCTTCAACATCCGAGTTCTTTTCAACATGTTCACAGCAAAACAAATTGAAATATCAAACTCCATGTTTTATTATTTAACGCACCGTCACATTAGGTACAAGTGTTTACTGAGCTCAAGTCAACGATCTCAAGTCAACTATCAGCATGTCTCAAGTCAACGATCAGCATGTAGTATATACGGCATGTTATGCTATTCATCGGTGCAAGGGTGACGCATTCAGCCGATGGGGTGGTTGGTCAGCTTGGTAACGAAGAACGTAACATTGGTGACCCTCTCTACGACCCATTGTGTGTTGGGACGTTGACGATGTGCCCATCTCAAGGGATCCACGGTGTCCAGTTTCTCCAGCATCGTCTCTAGCGACGCCCGGTTAATGATGGTGAACGGCTGGTCAAACACATTTAACACTGGTTAACTGAGTATTATAGTCTGTCCACTTTAATTAGTCATCTACTTTGGAGCTTGCCATAATCAACAGTTAACCCTGCAACAATTTTCTTTTTTGCAGCGTATATAACAAACTGAACTCTACAAAATGACTACCATTTCTCTGTGATATCGATAATATATGACGCTTGAACTAACTTTTTCATTCTCCCCATATAAAACGCCAGTACAGTTGTTTATGTGCCGGGTCTCAATTACATAGAGAGACGTAATAATGTATTCATGCTCACTGGCACAAATGTCATTGATGCCAAATACAGTAATAACAGGCGGTCCGTGGGAGTGTCGCTTATATGCCATGCCTAGTGAAATTGCCAAATGATGAACCGCACACGCCTCTGTGACCGTACGCGGCATTATTGACCTTTGTACTAGACAACACGAATACATTATGACGTCTCCCTATGCAATTGAGTCCCGGTACATGAAACAACTGTACTGAAGTTTTATATGGAGAGAATTACAACAAAGTTATTTCAAGCGTGATATATTATCGATATCACAGAGAAATGGTAGTCATTTTGTAGAGTTCAGTTTTTTATACACGCTGCAAAAAAGAAAATTGTTGCAGGGTTAACTATTATTTTTTTACAAGCTCCAAAGTAGACGACTAATTAAAATGGACAGACTTTAGGACGGCTAACAGTGCATCATCATAAATATTCTAAGCTATTTTCGAGGTTCTGTTGCAGTCCCTACTGTGTTTAACATGATGGGTTAACCAAAAATGGCGATCCTGATAAGACACTTTTTGTTTAATTTTCTGCATGCTTTACCTCTGAGTACACGCCTGTATTTGCCACTAATTAGCATTTTGATTTAATGCATATCTTGAACATATTTGTATATTCAGAACAGATTTAAACCATCAAGTTATGATGTGATCAAGCTGATAATCGAGCTTCATCACATCATATAAGCTTCTTACATTATGGGACATGGAACGTCACCAGTATAATCCAAACTAGGTAACTTTCATGGCGGTATAAATAATGACGAGTGCGTTGCTTGAAGCGGGATCGGAAACCGACCGCAAACAACTTGTCCGCTCAGCCACTGATTTTCAAGCAAAATACAGGATTGTGAGGTCTGCTTACGTACATCTTTGTTTTGTCTTTACCGAAAAACTGAAGCTCAAAATGCATATTTGTGCTATATGTTGGTATCCCTGGTGTGTGAAATGCATGGCTAGGGCATTCTGGACACTTTCTATAAGGGTTACTGTTTTGAAATTATCAGCATATGACCGAGGAAGGGATCAGTAGACAAATCAGCCCCAAAAATCAGAAATCAGCCCAGGATTAAACGATAAGTGGTTATTATCCATAGAGATATAAGGTGCATGTTCGATTGTTATATAGTGGTGATTAAGGGGCATATTTAAATGATATAGATAATGGCGAGATATATGTTAGAACGGTATAGATGTGACGAGCTACTCGTTAGAGCGGTATAGATAGAGATGAGATGCCCGTTAGAGCGGTATCGATATTGGTGCAATGGACGTTGGAACCATATAAATAGATGTAAGCTGCGCGTTAGAACGGTATAGACAGCGACAGGATGTACGATAGGACGGAATAAATAACTGCAACACGTGTTGGAAAGGTATAGGTAGTGACGAGATGTGCGTTAGAACGGTATAAATATCTGTCCGATGAACGTCAGAATGGTATAAATAGCTGTGCGATACGTGACAGAACGGTAATAGATATTGGTGGAATGGAGTAGGTAGTGACGAGATGCGTGTCAGAACGGTATAAATAATGACGAGATGTGCGTTAGAACGGTATAAATATCTGTCAGATGAACGTCAGATGGTATAAATAGCGACGGGATGCGCATTCGAATGGTATAAATAGCTGTGCGAGACGTGACAGAACGGAAATAGATAGTGGCGAGATGCGCGTTACAACGGTATAGATAGTGGATAAATGCGCGCCAGAGTGGTATGAATAATTGCCAGATGTGCGTTAGAACGGTATAAATAGCTGTGTGAAAGGTATAAATAGTGGCGAAATGTGCGTTAGGACGGTATAAATAGCTGTGCACGTATCAGAACGGCAAAGATAGTGGCCTGATGCGCGCTACAGAGGTATAGGTAGTGGCGAGGTACGCGTTAAAACGATATAAAGAGCTGCGTGATGCGCCTCGAACGGTATAATGGCTAGATGCGCGTTAAAACGATACATATATAACTGTGCGATAGGTATCTCAACCGTATGTAGTGGTGATATGAGCGTTAGAACGGTGTAGATCGATAATGGCGAGATGCACGTTAGAACGGTTTCTACCGTGTAGATAGTGGTGAGGTGCTCGTTACAGATCGATAGTGGCGAGATGGTGTCAGAAGGGTGTAGATAGAGGTGATATGCGCATTAGAACGGTGTAGATAGTGTGAGGTGCGCGTTACATATCGATAGTTGCGACATGCATGTCAGAAGGGTGTAGATAGAGGTGATATGCGCATTAGAACGGTGTAGATAGTGGTGAGGTGCGCGTTACAGATCGATAGTGGCGAGATGGTGTCAGAAGGGTGTAGATAGAGGTGATATGCGCATTAGACCGGTGTAGATAGTGGTGAGATGCGCGTTACAGATCGATAGTGGCGAGATGGTGTCAGAAGGGTGTAGATAGAGGTGGTATGCGCGTTAGAACGGTGTAGATAGTGGTGAGGTGCGCGTTACAGATCGATAGTTGCGATATGCATGTCAAAAGGGTGTACATGTCCTGCACATGTCCTGCTAATCATATCGTAGTTAGTTATATCGTCGCTAGATGGCCGAAATATTGCTGAATGTGACATTAAATCCGAACTCACACCATATAGTAGACGTCATATTTTAATTCTCTAGATTGTACGCATTATATTTCTTCCCACAGAAAGGTGGGTTCTTTGTTGACATCGGAGCCGGGGATGGAGAAAGTGAATCTATCAGCTTGTATCTGGAGAAGACGATGGACTGGACCGGTTTACTGATAGAACCGAATCCGAAAACACGAGAGAAACTATTAGCCAAGAATAGACACTCGAGTATTCTACGAGGCTGTGTCAACCCGGCTAGAGCCGCCGCCTTGGTAAGTCATGATATTGTATTGGCGTTCTGAGTTTAAATTGACGGACCCAGAGATTTGGGGCAGTTTTTGCATCGTTTTAACTCGAATGATCTGTATCTGATACCCGTTCAATCAGTGACATTGTTTCCCTCGATAACGTGGAACCGTAGATGACGATGTCAATGTCTCGCAATGAGCAGAAGATCCCCTGTAGAATGCTGAAAGTTACACTTGTACCTTCTTCCCACCATTTGCACGACTCGTGTAAGACAGTACACCACATCACAAACCGGTCCGTCCGTCCGTTTCTTGATTACAGAATAATTTCAAGCTTGATTAAGCACAAAACCCCAATATACCGTTAGAACCATTGAGATGATTCTACTCGAAACAACCCAATGTTATACAGCAGGCAGATTACTGTGACATAATATTCTTGGGACGGAATGATTATCCCAAAATCTTTGACCAATTCTTCTTGCGTCGAATATGCTTCGACCAAATATTGTTGGGTCGCAGATAACATTGACAGTGTACCGACATCTGCAGCAGTTTTCTCTCGATGATGGTTGTTTCTGTGTTACAAATGTACATTTGGATTGAACCCACACGACGCGACCAAGCTGTCTTTGTCGACAAGATGCTTGGCCAAAGTTATGTCTCCGATTTAGAATATTGGAATATAGAATATAGAATATGTTTCTATTTAATGAATTGATGAATAAACGGATAATAAATATTAGCGAAAAGCATTTTGCCGATAAAAATTTCGACATATATTCATTCATGTCATCGCCAGGAATGGTAGGTGGCAACATGTTTCATGTGCATATATAAGTTCTACAGAAACAATTCAAAGACAACCTCTCAATTTCACCTGTGAAATTGTGTTTACAGCCAGGGCGAATAAACTTGTAAACAACATAACTTTTGAGACAATAGGACAATAATTGTATTACTATATCTTTCGCAGAAAACGTTCTTCGGTTCTGAGATGGAGGGTAAGGCGCCTAAAGAGATGGCCCAAGACAGCAAGAAAGCCGTTGGACAAGGTGCCTTCTCAGCCATGTGTTTCTCATTCTATACTATTATGACGGCTTTGGGCAGACGGCAGATAGATCTATTGACTGTGGATGTTCATGGCAAGGAGTTGCCGATTTTGGAGTCCATCCCCTTCGATTTGATAGAAGTACACATCGTGAGCGTGGAACACAGTTTAGGCGTGTCTGACGACATTATACGATTGATGGAAGGCCAAGGATTCCGTGCTATCAACCTGATGGAGAACAAAGTGACAAATAAAAGAGATGCACTGTTCAAGAGAAATAGGTCAAACAAGCATTGATATCTGTAGGTGTTCTCTTATGATTTTACGATCACTTTCATCTATGCAAGTTCATGACTTACAAAAATGGTTTCATCAAACACACGTGCACATGCCCCACTTGTTCGTTCGTGTTCTTTATTTAGCGAAGGTGTCCTACCCTTAGTAAGACTAACTAGTAGTCATTCTTGTCAACTGTTATAAAAGATATGATTGTGATGTGAGCACTGCGCCGTGAGGGGATTATGTCTTCTGACTTGAACGCTGTTGATGTAGAGTTTGGTATTTTTGTTCCAGTCTTTCATAGGTGGGATCATTGTCATCAAGCTACATCTATTCCTCTACCGAGGGAAGCTGTAAAATAATATGTATTCATTGAATTGTTGGGTGAGAATGACGTGAGACGAAAATAAATTGAAGACTTTATTGACGTTAGCCCATTTTATTCAAACTAACTTTCCTACATCGTACTCTATACGACTGAAAAACAAAGCTACAGCGATCTGCGTAGCTAAGGGAAGACAACGTGCGCTGGGACGATGACTTTCTTGTGGAGAATTTCACAAAATGTTCATGCAAATAGTTCAGGAATAGTGCTACTTTTGTTCAACAAACTGGGAAACAGTTGAGTATCATGATCCGATATTTGGTACGAATCCCGGTGACTGGGATTTTTGGGCATTTGGTATCACTGATTTATCGAACCCCTGGGACTGGGATATAGATTTTTTAAAATCTTTTTTTTTTCAGTGCTGGATGTGGCTACGGTTTTACAAATTTGTGTCTCCCTCTAACACACCAACGTGGCCAGGGTTGTCAGCTACTGTTCACGCCACAGTTATAACATGGATAAAATCTAAATTTAAACCAAAATCATTACCCGATTCTGGATATCTCCCAGAAATCGAACCCCGGTAGTAGTATAGTCTAAGCATTTCGAGTGGGGTTCGCCTCACTGCGCATGCGCGAGAAACCGAAAGTGGAGGTTTTGTGTAGGTGTGCGCAAGAGTGTTCTGCGCAAGTATATGACGTCACTTCCGGTCTGGGTGAATGGGGCGTGACCTGGGGATGTATTTCTCCGCGGTGATGCGGTCTGGCGGTGATGCGGTCTGCCTCCGCGGTCCGAAAGTAGTCCCCAAACCATGGGTTTTCGTGAGAATGTTCGGCAATCTGTAGGGATAGCTAGTGTACCGATTGGATCGAGTGAGGTATCAATGTGAAGCATATGTGAGGGGGCATCCACCTGGACTAGTGTGTCGTTCGTGTTCAACGTTCTGCTGCGCAGGTCACGTAGTTTGGTGGGTCAGCGCAAGTGTGTGACGTCACTTCCGGTTTTCAGAATGACCTCCGAACACAGAAGAGTTCTAATATTTCCTTAGGCCTTAGACGTATGGAATGCATGTACTAGAACATCTCTTCAACATCCGAGTTCTTTTCAACATGTTCACAGCAAAACAAATTGAAATATCAAACTCCATGTTTTATTATTTAACGCACCGTCACTTTAGGTACAAGTGTTTACTGAGCTCAAGTCAACGATGAGCATGTAGACATAGAGAGTATATACGGCATGTTATGCTATTCATCGGTGCAAGGGTGACGCATTCATCCGATGGGGGTGGTTGGTCAGCTTGGTAACGAAGAACGTAACATTGGTGACCCTCTCTACGACTCATTGTGTGTTGGGACGTTGACGATGTGCCCATCTCAAGGGATCCACGGTGTCCAGTTTCTCCAGCATCGTGTCTTCAACATCCGAGTTCTTTTCAACATGTTCACAGCAAAACAAATTGAAATATCAAACTCCATGTTTTATTATTTAACGCACCGTCACATTAGGTACAAGTGTTTACTGAGCTCAAGTCAACGATCTCAAGTCAACGATCAGCATGTCTCAAGTCAACGATCAGCATGTAGTATATACGGCATGTTATGCTATTCATCGGTGCAAGGGTGACGCATTCAGCCGATGGGGTGGTTGGTCAGCTTGGTAACGAAGAACGTAACATTGGTGACCCTCTCTACGACCCATTGTGTGTTGGGACGTTGACGATGTGCCCATCTCAAGGGATCCACGGTGTCCAGTTTCTCCAGCATCGTCTCTAGCGACGCCCGGTTAATGATGGTGAACGGCTGGTCAAACACATTTAACACTGGTTAACTGATTATTATAGTCTGTCCACTTTAATTAGTCATCTACTTTGGAGCTTGCCATAATCAACAGTTAACCCTGCAACAATTTTCTTTTTTGCAGCGTGTATAACAAACTGAACTCTACAAAATCACTACCATTTCTCTGTGATATCGATAATATATGACGCTTGAACTAACTTTTTCATTCTCCCCATATAAAACGCCAGTACAGTTGTTTATGTGCCGGGTCTCAATTACATAGAGAGACGTAATAATGTATTCATGCTCACTGGCACAAATGTCATTGATGCCAAATACAGTAATAACAGGCGGTCCGTGGGAGTGTCGCTTATATGCCATGCCTAGTGAAATTGCCAAATGATGAACCGCACACGCCTCTGTGACCGTACGCGGCATTATTGACCTTTGTACTAGACAACACGAATACATTATGACGTCTCCCTATGCAATTGAGTCCCGGTACATGAAACAACTGTACTGAAGTTTTATATGGAGAGAATTACAACAAAGTTATTTCAAGCGTGATATATTATCGATATCACAGAGAAATGGTAGTCATTTTGTAGAGTTCAGTTTTTTATACACGCTGCAAAAAAGAAAACTAACTAGGGTTAACTATTAATTTTTTACAAGCTCCAAAGTAGACGACTAATTAAAATGGACAGACTTTAGGGCGGCTAACAGTGCATCATCATAGCTAAATATTCTAAGCTATTTTCGAGGTTCTGTTGCAGTCCCTACTGTGTTTAACATGATGGGTTAACTAAAAATGGCGATCCTGATAAGACACTTTTTGTTTAATTTTCTGCATGCTTTACCTCTGAGTACACGCCTGTATTTGCCACTAATTAGCATTTTGATTTAATGCATATCTTGAACATATTTGTATATTCAGAACAGATTTAAACCATCAAGTTATGATGTGATCAAGCTGATAATCGAGCTTCATCACATCATATAAGCTTCTTACATTATGGGACATGGAACGTCACCAGTATAATCCAAACTAGGTAACTTTCATGGCGGTATAAATAATGACGAGTGCGTTGCTTGAAGCGGGATCGGAAACCGACCGCAAACAACTTGTCCGCTCAGCCACTGATTTTCAAGCAAAATACAGGATTGTGAGGTCTGCTTACGTACATCTTTGTTTTGTCTTTACCGAAAAACTGAAGCTCAAAATGCATATTTGTGCTATATGTTGGTATCCCTGGTGTGTGAAATGCATGGCTAGGGCATTCTGGACACTTTCTATAAGGGTTACTGTTTTGAAATTATCAGCATATGACCGAGGAAGGGATCAGTAGACAAATCAGCCCCAAAAATCAGAAATCAGCCCAGGATTAAACGATAAGTGGTTATTATCCATAGAGATATAAGGTGCATGTTCGATTGTTATATAGTGGTGATTAAGGGGCATATTTAAATGATATAGATAATGGCGAGATATATGTTAGAACGGTATAGATGTGACGAGCTACTCGTTAGAGCGGTATAGATAGAGATGAGATGCCCGTTAGAGCGGTATCGATATTGGTGCAATGGACGTTGGAACCATATAAATAGATGTAAGCTGCGCGTTAGAACGGTATAGACAGCGACAGGATGTACGATAGGACGGAATAAATAACTGCAACACGTGTTGGAAAGGTATAGGTAGTGACGAGATGTGCGTTAGAACGGTATAAATATCTGTCCGATGAACGTCAGAATGGTATAAATAGCTGTGTGATACGTGACAGAACGGTAATAGATATTGGTGGAATGGAGTAGGTAGTGACGAGATGCGTGTCAGAACGGTATAAATAATGACGAGATGTGCGTTAGAACGGTATAAATATCTGTCAGATGAACGTCAGATGGTATAAATAGCGACGGGATGCGCATTCGAATGGTATAAATAGCTGTGCGATACGTGACAGAACGGAAATAGATAGTGGCGAGATGCGCGTTACAACGGTATAGATAGTGGATAAATGCGCACCAGAGTGGTATGAATAATTGCCAGATGTGCGTTAGAACGGTATAAATAGCTGTGTGAAAGGTATAAATAGTGGCGAAATGTGCGTTAGGACGGTATAAATAGCTGTGCACGTATCAGAACGGCAAAGATAGTGGCCTGATGCGCGCTACAGAGGTATAGGTAGTGGCGAGGTACGCGTTAAAACGATATAAAGAGCTGCGTGATGCGCCTCGAACGGTATAATGGCTAGATGCGCGTTAAAACGATACATATATAACTGTGCGATAGGTATCTCAACCGTATGTAGTGGTGATATGAGCGTTAGAACGGTGTAGATCGATAATGGCGAGATGCACGTTAGAACGGTTTCTACCGTGTAGATAGTGGTGAGGTGCTCGTTACAGATCGATAGTGGCGAGATGGTGTCAGAAGGGTGTAGATAGAGGTGATATGCGCATTAGAACGGTGTAGATAGTGGTGAGGTGCGCGTTACAGATCGATAGTGGCGAGATGGTGTCAGAAGGGTGTAGATAGAGGTGATATGCGCATTAGACCGGTGTAGATAGTGGTGAGATGCGCGTTACAGATCGATAGTGGCGAGATGGTGTCAGAAGGGTGTAGATAGAGGTGGTATGCGCGTTAGAACGGTGTAGATAGTGGTGAGGTGCGCGTTACAGATCGATAGTTGCGATATGCATGTCAAAAGGGTGTACATGTCCTGCACATGTCCTGCTAATCATATCGTAGTTAGTTATATCGTCGCTAGATGGCCGAAATATTGCTGAATGTGACATTAAATCCGAACTCACACCATATAGTAGACGTCATATTTTAATTCTCTAGATTGTACGCATTATATTTCTTCCCACAGAAAGGTGGGTTCTTTGTTGACATCGGAGCCGGGGATGGAGAAAGTGAATCTATCAGCTTGTATCTGGAGAAGACGATGGACTGGACCGGTTTACTGATAGAACCGAATCCGAAAACACGAGAGAAACTATTAGCCAAGAATAGACACTCGAGTATTCTACGAGGCTGTGTCAACCCGGCTAGAGCCGCCGCCTTGGTAAGTCATGATATTGTATTGGCGTTCTGAGTTTAAATTGACGGACCCAGAGATTTGGGGCAGTTTTTGCATCGTTTTAACTCGAATGATCTGTATCTGATACCCGTTCAATCAGTGACATTGTTTCCCTCGATAACGTGGAACCGTAGATGACGATGTCAGTGTCTCGCAATGAGCAGAAGATCCCCTGTAGAATGCTGAAAACTGCAAAGTTACACTTGTACCTTCTTCCCACCATTTGCACGACTCGTGTAAGACAGTACACCACATCACAAACCGGTCCGTCCGTCCGTTTCTTGATTACAGAATAATTTCAAGCTTGATTAAGCACAAAACCCCAATATACCGTTAGAATTACAAGCGTCTAGTCCGTCATTCATAATCCAGCCGTCGTCCATTAGAGAATATCCGTGTCCATAATCCAAAGACCTATTCCATTTCCATATAACAGTATTAGCACCAAACCCAAAAAGACAAAAGTATACATAAACATAGGCTTGTTTCCTGCAAGAGAGAAGCGGTCAACAATTTTCAATGATGCCGGCAAGACATCATGATGTTCCAAAATATCAAATCCGTATCGCTGATCAGTATTCTTAATCCATAATATTCGCACCACTGAGATGATTCTACTCGAAACAACTTGGTCGCTTTTGACCTAAGAATTTTGGATATAGACGTGACGTACCCAATGTTATACAGCAGGCAGATTACTGTGACATAATATTCTTGGGACGGAATGATTATCCCAAAATCTTTGACCAATTCTTCTTGCGTCGAATATGCTTCGACCAAATATTGTTGGGTCGCAGATAACATTGACAGTGTACCGACATCTGCAGCAGTTTTCTCTCGATGATGGTTGTTTCTGTGTTACAAATGTACAGTTGGATTGAACCCACACGACGCGACCAAGCTGTCTTTGTCGACAAGATGCTTGGCCAAAGTTATGTCTCCGATTTAGAATATTGGAATATAGAATATAGAATATGTTTCTATTTAATGAATTGATGAATAAACGGATAATAAATATTAGCGAAAAACATTTTGCCGATAAAAATTTCGACATATATTCATTCATGTCATCGCCAGGAATGGTAGGTGGCAACATGTTTCATGTGCATATATAAGTTCTACAGAAACAATTCAAAGACAACCTCTCAATTTCACCTGTGAAATTGTGTTTACAGCCAGGGCGAATAAACTTGTAAACAACATAACTTTTGAGACAATAGGACAATAATTGTATTACTATATCTTTCGCAGAAAACGTTCTTCGGTTCTGAGATGGAGGGTAAGGCGCCTAAAGAGATGGCCCAAGACAGCAAGAAAGCCGTTGGACAAGGTGCCTTCTCAGCCATGTGTTTCTCATTCTATACTATTATGACGGCTTTGGGCAGACGGCAGATAGATCTATTGACTGTGGATGTTCATGGCAAGGAGTTGCCGATTTTGGAGTCCATCCCCTTCGATTTGATAGAAGTACACATCGTGAGCGTGGAACACAGTTTAGGCGTGTCTGACGACATTATACGATTGATGGAAGGCCAAGGATTCCGTGCTATCAACCTGATGGAGAACAAAGTGACAAATAAAAGAGATGCACTGTTCAAGAGAAATAGGTCAAACAGGCATTGATATCTGTAGGTGTTCTCTTATGATTTTACGATCACTTTCATCTATGCAAGTTCATGACTTACAAAAATGGTTTCATCAAACACACGTGCACATGCCCCACTTGTTCGTTCGTGTTCTTTATTTAGCGAAGGTGTCCTACCCTTAGTAAGACTAACTAGTAGTCATTCTTGTCAACTGTTATAAAAGATATGATTGTGATGTGAGCACTGCGCCGTGAGGGGATTATGTCTTCTGACTTGAACGCTGTTGATGTAGAGTTTGGTATTTTTGTTCCAGTCTTTCATAGGTGGGATCATTGTCATCAAGCTACATCTATTCCTCTACCGAGGGAAGCTGTAAAATAATATGTATTCATTGAATTGTTGGGTGAGAATGACGTGAGACGAAAATAAATTGAAGACTTTATTGACGTTAGCCCATTTTATTCAAACTAACTTTCCTACATCGTACTCTATACGACTGAAAAACAAAGCTACAGCGATCTGCGTAGCTAAGGGAAGACAACGTGCGCTGGGACGATGACTTTCTTGTGGAGAATTTCACAAAATGTTCATGCAAATAGTTCAGGAATAGTGCTACTTTTGTTCAACAAACTGGGAAACAGTTGAGTATCATGATCCGATATTTGGTACGAATCCCGGTGACTGGGATTTTTGGGCATTTGGTATCACTGATTTATCGAACCCCTGGGACTGGGATATAGATTTTTTAAAATCTTTTTTTTTTCAGTGCTGGATGTGGCTACGGTTTTACAAATTTGTGTCTCCCTCTAACACACCAACGTGGCCAGGGTTGTCAGCTACTGTTCACGCCACAGTTATAACATGGATAAAATCTAAATTTAAACCAAAATCATTACCCGATTCTGGATATCTCCCAGAAATCGAACCCCGGTAGTAGTATAGTCTAAGCATTTCGAGTGGGGTTCGCCTCACTGCGCATGCGCGAGAAACCGAAAGTGGAGGTTTTGTGTAGGTGTGCGCAAGAGTGTTCTGCGCAAGTATATGACGTCACTTCCGGTCTGGGTGAATGGGGCGTGACCTGGGGATGTATTTCTCCGCGGTGATGCGGTCTGGCGGTGATGCGGTCTGCCTCCGCGGTCCGAAAGTAGTCCCCAAACCATGGGTTTTCGTGAGAATGTTCGGCAATCTGTAGGGATAGCTAGTGTACCGATTGGATCGAGTGAGGTATCAATGTGAAGCATATGTGAGGGGGCATCCACCTGGACTAGTGTGTCGTTCGTGTTCAACGTTCTGCTGCGCAGGTCACGTAGTTTGGTGGGTCAGCGCAAGTGTGTGACGTCACTTCCGGTTTTCAGAATGACCTCCGAACACAGAAGAGTTCTAATATTTCCTTAGGCCTTAGACGTATGGAATGCATGTACTAGAACATCTCTTCAACATCCGAGTTCTTTTCAACATGTTCACAGCAAAACAAATTGAAATATCAAACTCCATGTTTTATTATTTAACGCACCGTCACTTTAGGTACAAGTGTTTACTGAGCTCAAGTCAACGATGAGCATGTAGACATAGAGAGTATATACGGCATGTTATGCTATTCATCGGTGCAAGGGTGACGCATTCATCCGATGGGGGGTGGTTGGTCAGCTTGGTAACGAAGAACGTAACATTGGTGACCCTCTCTACGACCCATTGTGTGTTGGGACGTTGACGATGTGCCCATCTCAAGGGATCCACGGTGTCCAGTTTCTCCAGCATCGTGTCTTCAACATCCGAGTTCTTTTCAACATGTTCACAGCAAAACAAATTGAAATATCAAACTCCATGTTTTATTATTTAACGCACCGTCACATTAGGTACAAGTGTTTACTGAGCTCAAGTCAACGATCTCAAGTCAACGATCAGCATGTCTCAAGTCAACGATCAGCATGTAGTATATACGGCATGTTATGCTATTCATCGGTGCAAGGGTGACGCATTCAGCCGATGGGGTGGTTGGTCAGCTTGGTAACGAAGAACGTAACATTGGTGACCCTCTCTACGACCCATTGTGTGTTGGGACGTTGACGATGTGCCCATCTCAAGGGATCCACGGTGTCCAGTTTCTCCAGCATCGTCTCTAGCGACGCCCGGTTAATGATGGTGAACGGCTGGTCAAACACATTTAACACTGGTTAACTGAGTATTATAGTCTGTCCACTTTAATTAGTCATCTACTTTGGAGCTTGCCATAATCAACAGTTAACCCTGCAACAATTTTCTTTTTTGCAGCGTGTATAACAAACTGAACTCTACAAAATCACTACCATTTCTCTGTGATATCGATAATATATGACGCTTGAACTAACTTTTTCATTCCCCCCATATAAAACGCCAGTACAGTTGTTTATGTGCCGGGTCTCAATTACATAGAGAGACGTAATAATGTATTCATGCTCACTGGCACAAATGTCATTGATGCCAAATACAGTAATAACAGGCGGTCCGTGGGAGTGTCGCTTATATGCCATGCCTAGTGAAATTGCCAAATGATGAACCGCACACGCCTCTGTGACCGTACGCGGCATTATTGACCTTTGTACTAGACAACACGAATACATTATGACGTCTCCCTATGCAATTGAGTCCCGGTACATGAAACAACTGTACTGAAGTTTTATATGGAGAGAATTACAACAAAGTTATTTCAAGCGTGATATATTATCGATATCACAGAGAAATGGTAGTCATTTTGTAGAGTTCAGTTTTTTATACACGCTGCAAAAAAGAAAACTAACTAGGGTTAACTATTAATTTTTTACAAGCTCCAAAGTAGACGACTAATTAAAATGGACAGACTTTAGGGCGGCTAACAGTGCATCATCATAGCTAAATATTCTAAGCTATTTTCGAGGTTCTGTTGCAGTCCCTACTGTGTTTAACATGATGGGTTAACTAAAAATGGCGATCCTGATAAGACACTTTTTGTTTAATTTTCTGCATGCTTTACCTCTGAGTACACGCCTGTATTTGCCACTAATTAGCATTTTGATTTAATGCATATCTTGAACATATTTGTATATTCAGAACAGATTTAAACCATCAAGTTATGATGTGATCAAGCTGATAATCGAGCTTCATCACATTCATATAAGCTTCTTACATTATGGGACATGGAACGTCACCAGTATAATCCAAACTAGGTAACTTTCATGGCGGTATAAATAATGACGAGTGCGTTGCTTGAAGCGGGATCGGAAACCGACCGCAAACAACTTGTCCGCTCAGCCACTGATTTTCAAGCAAAATACAGGATTGTGAGGTCTGCTTACGTACATCTTTGTTGTCTTTACCGAAAAACTGAAGCTCAAAATGCATATTTGTGCTATATGTTGGTGTCCCTGATGTGTGAAATGCATGGCTAGGGCATTCTGGACACTTTCTATAAGGGTTACTGTTTTGAAATTATCAGCATATGACCGAGGAAGGGATCAGTAGACAAATCAGCCCCAAAAAATCAGAAATCAGCCCAGGATTAAACGATAAGTGGTTATTATCCATAGAGATATAAGGTGCATGTTCGATTGTTATATAGTGGTGATTAAGGGGCATATTTAAATGATATAGATAATGGCGAGATATATGTTAGAACGGTATAGATGTGACGAGCTACTCGTTAGAGCGGTATAGATAGAGATGAGATGCCCGTTAGAGCGGTATCGATATTGGTGCAATGGACGTTGGAACCATATAAATAGATGTAAGCTGCGCGTTAGAACGGTATAGACAGCGATAGGATGTACGATAGGACGAAATAAATAACTGCAATACGTGTTGGAAAGGTATAGGTAGTGACGAGATGTGCGTTAGAACGGTATAAATATCTGTCCGATGAACGTCAGAATGGTATAAATAGCTGTGCGATACGTGACACAACGGTAATAGATATTGGTGGAATGGAGTAGGTAGTGACGAGATGCGTGTCAGAACGGTATAAATAATGACGAGATGTGCGTTAGAACGGTATAAATATCTGTCAGATGAACGTCAGATGGTATAAATAGCGACGGGATGCGCATTCGAATGGTATAAATAGCTGTGCGATACGTGACAGAACGGAAATAGATAGTGGCGAGATGCGCGTTACAACGGTATAGATAGTGGATAAATGCGCGCCAGAGTGGTATGAATAATTGCCAGATGTGCGTTAGAACGGTATAAATAGCTGTGTGAAAGGTATAAATAGTGGCGAAATGTGCGTTAGGACGGTATAAATAGCTGTGCACGTATCAGAACGGCAAAGATAGTGGCCTGATGCGCGTTACAGAGGTATAGCTAGTGGCGAGGTACGCGTTAAAACGATATAAAGAGCTGCGTGATGCGCCTCAGAACGGTATAATGGCTAGATGCGCGTTAAAACGATACATATATAACTGTGCGATAGATATCCCAACCGTATGTAGTGGTGATATGAGCGTTAGAACGGTATAGATCGATAATGGCGAGATGCACGTTAGAACGGTTTCTACGGTGTAGATAGTGGTGAGGTGCTCGTTACAGATCGATAGTGGCGAGATGGTGTCAGAAGGGTGTAGATAGAGGTGATATGCGCATTAGAACGGTGTAGATAGTGGTGAGGTGCGCGTTACATATCGATAGTTGCGACATGCATATCAGAAGGGTGTAGATAGAGGTGATATGCGCATTAGAACGGTGTAGATAGTGGTGAGGTGCGCGTTACAGATCGATAGTGGCGAGATGGTGTCAGAAGGGTGTAGATAGAGGTGATATGCGCATTAGAACGGTGTAGATAGTGGTGAGATGCGCGTTACAGATCGATAGTGGCGAGATGGTGTCAGAAGGGTGTAGATAGAGGTGATATGCGCGTTAGAACGGTGTAGATAGTGGTGAGGTGCGCGTTGCAGATCGATAGCTGCGATATGCATGTCAGAAGGGTGTACATGTCCTGCACATGTCCTGCTAATCATATCGTAGTTAGTTATATCGTCGCTAGATGGCCGAAATATTGCTGAATGTGACATTAAATCCGAACTCACACCATATAGTAGACGTCATATTTTAATTCTCTAGATTGTACGCATTATATTTCTTCCCACAGAAAGGTGGGTTCTTTGTTGACATCGGAGCCGGGGATGGAGAAAGTGAATCTATCAGCTTGTATCTGGAGAAGACGATGGACTGGACCGGTTTACTGATGGAACCGAATCCGAAAACACGAGAGAAACTATTAGCCAAGAATAGACACTCGAGTATTCTACGAGGCTGTGTCAACCCGGCTAGAGCCGCCGCCTTGGTAAGTCATGATATTGTATTGGCGTTCTGAGTTTAAATTGACGGACCCAGAGATTTGGGGCAGTTTTTGCATCGTTTTAACTCGAATGATCTGTATCTTTTTTTTTTCTTTTTTTTCTTTTTCAGTTAAGCCCTGGACTAACCACTGGGCATTTATTTGCCATATAGCCACGAATTTATAAAACTTGGTTTTGCCCACGTGGCCGGGGACAAAACCGAAGAATGCATGCACGACACCCATTTAAACATAAATGTAACTGATTTCAGTAAAATATACTTTCGGGTACTGATGATAAATGCATGTTTGAGGTCGACACGTTTTGTTACATTTGCGTTTTAATTTGCAGGTACTTTCTTCTCTATTCTCCGCTAGTCTGTATCTGATACCCGTTCAATCAGTGACATTGTTTCCCTCGATAACGTGGAACCGTAGATGACGATGTCAGTGTCTCGCAATGAGCAGAAGATCCCCTGTAGAATGCTGAAAACTGCAAAGTTACACTTGTACCTTCTTCCCACCATTTGCACGACTCGTGTAAGACAGTACACCACATCACAAACCGGTCCGTCCGTCCGTTTCTTGATTACAGAATAATTTCAAGCTTGATTAAGCACAAAACCCCAATATACCGTTAGAACCATTGAGATGATTCTACTCGAAACAACTTGGTCGCTTTTGACCTAAGAATTTTGGATATAGACGTGACGTACCCAATGTTATACAGCAGGCAGATTACTGTGACATAATATTCTTGGGACGGAATGATTATCCCAAAATCTTTGACCAATTCTTCTTGCGTCGAATATGCTTCGACCAAATATTGTTGGGTCGCAGAGACCAGATAACATTGACAGTGTACCGACATCTGCAGCAGTTTTCTCTCGATGATGGTTGTTTCTGTGTTACAAATGTACATTTGGATTGAACCCACACGACGCGACCAAGCTGTCTCTGTCGACAAGATGCTTGGCCAAAGTTATGTCTCCGATTTAGAATATTGGAATGTAGAATATAGAATATGTTTCTATTTAATGAATTGATGAATAAACGGATAATAAATATTAGCGAAAAGTATTTTGTCGATAAAAATTTCGACATATATTCATTCATGTCATCGCCAGGAATGGTAGGTGGCAACATGTTTCATGTGCATATATAAGTTCTACAGAAACAATTCAAAGACAACCTCTCAATTTCACCTGTGAAATTGTGTTTACAGCCAGGGCGAATAAACTTGTAAACAACATAACTTTTGAGACAATAGGACAATAATCGTATTACTATATATCTTTCGCAGAAAACGTTCTTCGGTTCTGAGATGGAGGGTAAGGCGCCTAAAGAGATGGCCCAAGACAGCAAGAAAGCCGTTGGACAAGGTACCTTCTCAGCCATGTATTTCTCATTCTATACTATAATGACGGCTTTGGGCAGACGGCAGATAGATCTATTGACTGTGGATGTTCATGGCAAGGAGTTGCCGATTTTGGAGTCCATCCCCTTCGATTTGATAGAAGTACACATCGTGAGCGTGGAACACAGTTTAGGCGTGTCTGACGACATTATACGATTGATGGAAGGCCAAGGATTCCGTGCTATCAACCTGATGGAGAACAAAGTGACAAATAAAAGAGATGCACTGTTAGTAGTAGGGTCTACTGATTTCGAGGCCCCTTTTGCCGGGGGAGGTAACTCTTGCATCCACCAGGGGGCGCTGTCCCGTATGACGTCACTTCCGGTGTGGGTGAATGGAGCGTGACCTCTGTATGACGTCACTTCCGGTTTGGGTGAATGGGGCGTGACTTGTGAGGATGATAGGAGATGTACTGACCTGTCTGTGGGGATGTCGTTCATCTCCGTGTCTTTTCGGTGAGAGGAGCATGTACTGGGGTTTTTCCCCACAATGTCGTTCACCTCCGTATTTCTTCGGTCAGGTCCGTGGGAGCTTGTACTGATCTGTCTGTGGGGGTTTTCCCACAATGTCGTTGACCTCCGTGTCTTTTCGGTGAGGTCCGTGAAGATGTGGCGGGAGGTACCGAGAGATGTGACGGAGGTGTGCGAAGATGACCGAAGAGGCCCGGCGAGTTCGTTGAGGTCCGTGAAGATGTGCCGGAGGTGACCGAAAAGACCCGGAGGTGACCGGAGAGTGCCGGAGGTGACCGAAAATACCCGAATGTGATCACCGGAGAGTGCCGGAGGTGACCGAAAAGACCCGGAGGTGACCGAAGACACACGGAGGTGACCGAAAAGACCCGAATGTGATCACCGGAGAGTGACGGAGGTGACCGAAAAGACCCGGAGAATACCGAAAAGACACACGGAGAATACCGAAAACACCCGAATGTCACGAAAAAACGTATAAAAGGGGGAAATTTTTAGGGAGTTGGTGCATTCATCGGTCTGCCGAACGGAGCTATCTCACCTGCCTGCCTGACCAGCCTGCCTGACCAACCTACCTGACCAGCCTGAACCACTCTGACGAGAGGAGCTATTTGCCGGGGCCTCACTGCAGCATGAGACGTGGAGAAGATTTTCCAGGGGATCCAGGAGCGCCTCCGGCTGAAGTCTTGCCCGAAGACGAGCGTGTGAGTGAGATTTATCGACGTCACTGGACCACCATACGCCATTGTTTTCACCGTCACCGTCGTCTATTGGACTTGTATAACTTTCGACTGCAGGACCTCACGTATCTTTCTACTTACGCCGAGAACATTTTCACAGACCAGGTGACAGCGTTCAAGTTGAATATCACATTCGGCTACATCTTACGGCGCAAAGAGACGGACCAGTTGCGGTATTTTTATCCCAGCAATAATATCTATGTGTTTGACCAGCCGTTCACGGTGACGGATGCAATTTCTCTGGAGCCACTCATCGACCAACTGACTACGTTGGACCCATTGGAATGGGCCCGGTTGCAACGGCCCAATACCAAATGGACTGTAGAAATGGTGACGAACGTCACATTTCTCGTCACCAAAATGAGAGATCACCCTATCGGTGCTCCTGTCATTCTTCCACCTTGGTTGCTTCATCGAAGAGGACTGTATGCGTTAACGACGGGCAAACATGGCCCCTACAAAGACCGGAAATGTCTGTTTCGGTGTTTGGCCGTGCATTTGGACGAGTGTCATCCCCGGAATTGTGACAAAGTGGCCAATGGCTATTGGAGACAGTATTTAGAGGAACAAGACCTGGACGCGCGGCAGCTCCGTGGAGTCCCCTTTAAGTATTTGGATGTCGTGGAATCACTGTTCAACGTCAATATCTTTGTATACCGATTACGATGCGAGGATGACATATTTGTGGCTGAATTGGTTCATCGCTCAACAGAACGGTATGCTTCTACGATGAAAGTCAATGTCTTCGACGACAATGGGGTGAGTCATTTTCCCCTCATCTACAATATGAGCCTGTACGCCCAGTCTTACAGTTGTGCCCAATGCCATCGGGTGTTTAAACAGTCTCAGTGACTGGTGACCTTGATGTGGTGAGTGATAAGGATCTGAAATTACTCCTGATGAAGGGACCTAAATATAGAGAGCCAAGAAGAATAAATCTGAAGGCCGACCAGAAGATAGTCCTGTCTGTATTGGAACAGTACGTTATTGATTGGTCTAAGCGAGAAAAAGTTGAACCTACAGTACTCGCTGATTGGCTGGACCTCACCAAGAGCAAGGTCGTTGAAACAATCCGCCATATTGACAGAAGTACTCTTCCCCAAGCAAAACAAGTTCTGAGAAACCTCAATTCGCAAGAAGTTCTAGCAAATCTCCAGAGTAAATTCGTCATAGTCCCAGCAGACAAAGCTCCGAATAATATAATATTCATATGTAAATATTACTATTACCAGGTGCTGGTTAAAGAATTGAGTGTAGACATATCTTCATCAAATACGTCTACTTACTCCCAAACTGCATTTACTCTGGAAGATTTATTTAACAATCACAAAAAGTTTCTCAGGGAAAGAGGTATTTGTCTTCCAACCAATCATAACGACATACCAAAAATATACTGGACTCCCAAAATGCATAAATCACCATACAAAGCTAGATTCATAGCTGGTTCTAGAAGCTGCACCACCAAGCTTCTTTCAACCCTATTGACGAGGGCCCTTCAGGAGGTAAAAGCATTTTGGGAAAGGTATTGCGCCACCATTTCTAAGAACTCTGGCGTTGAATGTATGTGGATATTGAAAAACTCAAAATGTCTTACGGAAGAAGCTTGATGCTGAAGGTCACATACCGTACAGACATGTATCCACATGGGATTTCTCGACTCTCTATACTACAATCCCTCATCAGGACCTTATTGACCGTCTAAGTTCATTAATAGTATCTGTGTTCAAGAAAACTGATCGTAGATATATTAATGTCGGAAGCCATAAAGCATTCTTTAGCTCTACTACATACAAGAGATATCATTCATGGGATGTTTCTTTGTTTATAGAGTTGCTTGAATTTCTCATTAAAAATATCTATGTGAAATTTGGCAACACAATATATCAGCAGCATATTCCAATGGGTACTAATTGTGCACCCCTGTTGGCTGACCTGTATCTGTTCTCTTATGAATATGACTATATGCAGGCGCTTTCAAAAACCGATCCATTCAAAGCCCGTTCCTTCTCATTCACCAAACGCTATATAGACGATCTTCTCGCTGTGGATAATCGCTATATAAATGACGCAGTGAAGGATATATATCCACCTTCACTGGATTTGAAGGAAACTACAGATAGCCCTAGAGGCACATCTTATTTAGATCTCTATCTCTATAAAAATGAAGCGGGCATTCTCTCTCGTCGACTTTATGACAAAAGAGATGATTACAATTTCGACATCGTAAACTATCCCTTTCTGGATAGTAATATTCCAGTGGGACCTGCATATGGCGTATACATATCTCGCTTAGTAGCATTTGCTGGATCCTGTGTTAAATGTGATGATTTTAATCAGCGTCACAGAACATTGTTGCAGAAACTTATAAAACAGGGCTATTCCACCAAGCGCCTCCACTCAAAGTTTCTCAAATTTGGCGATACATATCGCATGCTGATAGCAAAATACGAACGTAGCGTGCAAGATCTATGGCGCTACGTTTCGTAACTTGTGTCTAATTCCGCCTAACCCGGGGCTAGGGCCGTATGAACCCATGTACTTCAAGCTCCTCATGGTACTCATATGAACAGTCACAATCAAAGCGTGACTGAGATACATCTTTTTTTTCAGATGACGACTCTATAACGAATATTATGGATTAAGAATACTGATCAGCGATACGGATTTGATATTTTTGGAACATCATGATGTCTTGCCAGCATCATTGAAAACTGTTGACCGCTTCTCTCTTGCAGGAAACAAGCCTATGTTTATGTATACTATGATTGTCTTTTTGAATTTGGTGCTAATACTGTTATGTGGAAAATGGAATAGGTCTTTGGATTATGGACGCGGATATTCTCTAATGGACGACGGCTGGATTATGAATGACGGGCTAGACGCTTGTAATTACATCGGCACGAGAAGATTTGTGACAACAGTGTGAAGCGAAAATTTCCTGGTGGCGTGTATCATAATACGCCTACTATTTTCGAAGAGCTGGCCGATGAGGGTCTTGTCATACCGGAGGAGGACCGTTATTTTCCCTACCGGGCGTGTTACGATTTCGAGGCCCTGTTGGAACCCATGGACATGTTCTCAGCGAAAACGCAGTGGACGCAGCGCCATATTCCCCTGAGTGTGAGCATTTCCACCAACGTACCCGGCTATGACGCTGCGCCTGTCTGTTTCGTGTCATCGGGGGATTCCCATGAGTTGATTACCCGCATGATGGGTTATTTAGAGGAAGTCAGTGCGGCCAGTACGGAATTGTTGGTGTCCAAGTTCCAGGACGTACTGGACCAACTGGACGATCGGATTCCTATACCCGGTGTATCGTTTAGTGACGATGAAGAGTCAGCGTCCGAGTCAGAGTCGGAGCCGGAACCCATTCAGTCGCAGGATGTCCCTTTACCTAAACCGTATGCAGGGAAATTGAAAGCCCGCTTCCTACAATACCTAGGCCAGTTACCTGTGCTCGGTTTCAACTCGGGGCGATACGACTTGAACATGGTGAAGGAATTTCTCTACCCTTACTTGGCCCAGGCTAATACCATCAAGTCCGTCATCAAGAAGATCAATAATCATATGGCCCTCACTACCACGTCACTCCATTTCCTGGATGTACGGAACTACAAAGCTCCCAATAATAGCTATGATCAGTGGGTGAAGGCGTATGACTGCGCACAAACCAAAGGGAGGTTCCCTTACACGTATATATCCACGCTCGACCGCTTGGAGGAAACACAGTTGCCACCCCAGCACGCGTTCTTTGACGATTTGAAGCAAGTGGAATGTCCGGAAGACACGTACCGGGAACTACAGCAGGTATGGAACGACCAACATATGCAGACCTTGCGAGATTTCCTGATATGGTATAATAACTTAGATGTGGTTCCTTTCCTCGAAGCGGCCGAGAAAATGGTTCACCTCTTTCGTCGTGAGATGCACGTTGACATATTCAAGGAGTGCTTGAGTTTACCGGGTCTGGCGCTTCGCCATCTCTTTCAAGATTGTCCTACCTACTTCTCGCTGATACAGCAAAAAGACGCGGACATGTATGATTGTCTAAAACAGAATATCGTCGGCGGACCTAGCCTTATTTTTCACCGTTATCACGAGAAGGACGTCACTACTCTCCCCGGTGGGAAACCCTGTGCTAAGATCATCGGATTTGACGCCAATGCCTTGTACCTGTGGTCTGTCGCCCAGCCCATGCCCAGCGGGCATTATACGCGCTGGTTGGCGGAAGGCCAGCATTTCACACCGCAACGCACTCCCTACAAGCATCTGGCTGACCAGTGGTTGGATTGGGAAGCCTATCGACGGGGAATTTCCATACGCCATCAGACCAACGCCACAGAGAAGCGCATAGGAGATCGTCGACTCCCCGTTGATGGGTTTGCCCTTGTGGGTAGAACACCGACCGTATTCCAGTTTTACGGCTGCTATTGGCACGGCCACGAATGTCATTTCAGCGCTGGACGCTTCAACCAACGACGTGGGAAATCGGCGGAAGAATTACGGGCAGAAGTGCAGGAGAACGGCGATTACGTCAAAGAGAGGGGATACCATCTCATCGAAATGTGGGAGTGTGAATTTCACACCATGTGCCAGGCCCTCCCACAATTACGCCGTTTCCTTAAAGCGCACGAGTACCCTCTCAGTCGTCGGCGACTCCTGAGTCTGCCACAGATGTTCGACGCCATTCGTTCCGGGGACCTCTACGGCTTTGTGGAATGCAACCTGCATGTTCCCGACACTCTCAAGCCACTCTTCGCCCAGTGCCCTCCCATCTTTAAGAACACACTGGTGGGTCGGGATGACATTGGAGACACCATGGGTGCCTATGCTGAGCAACACGAGTGTTTGCCTCGACCTCGACGGATGTTGATTGGTAGTATGTGGGCAGAGAAAATCTTGCTGGGCACTCCGCTATTACAGTGGTACATCAGCCACGGTCTGGAAGTCACGCGCGTGTACCAAGTCTTACAGTACGTACCCAGCGCCTGTTTTGCGGGGAATGCCGACATCGTGACGTCTGCCCGTCGTCAAGGTGAACAAGATCCGAGTAGGGCCATCATCGGTGAATCGTGGAAATTGACGGGCAATGGCTATTATGGCAAAACGGTCACGAACCAAGATAAGCACGTGAACGTGAACATCTGTACCACCCCACAGGCCCGCAAAAAGGTCAATTCTCCCCTGTTTCGCTCCGTCGAGGTCATCGATGACGACACGTATGAAATCACTTTAGCCAAAAAGACTACCCGTTACAACCTGCCCCTCCAGATTGGATGTATGGTATACCAGGTGGCCAAGCTGAGGATGCTCCAGTTTTTGTATGATTTCATGGGTGTGTATTTTAATCCATTAGACTGGCAACTCATGGAGATGGATACAGACTCTGCTTACATGGCCGTGTCTAATGCGGATTGGGAGTCCCTGATCAAACCCGAGTTACGTGCACAGTATGAGGCGGAACGGGACCAGTGGCTACCTCGACTTGACCATTACCAGTACGACAAGCGGACGCCGGGCCTCTTTAAGCTGGAGTGGAGTGGGGATGCCATGATTGCTCTCTCCTCGAAGACGTATTACTGTTACGGTGGAGACCAAAATAAGTTTAGCTGCAAAGGGGTGAACCGGCGCGATCCGGCCATCGACAAAGCCTTGTACCTGAACGTGCTGCAAAGCCAGGCCAGTGCGAGTGGGACTAACAGAGGATTTCGGGTGGTGGACCACCAGATGCGGACGTACATCCAGAAACGAGACGCCTTCACCTTCTTCTACCCCAAGCGGAAAGTCCTTCCCGATGGCATCAGTACTACTTACCTGGACTTGTGAAACTATGACATTTGATATACTTTTCATGATATGAGTTAAAACTAGTACTGTAAAAAAGTCAGAAGGGTCGCCAGTTCTAAGTGCAGGACGTGGGTTCGAATCCCACGCTCTGACACATTTTACACACCACCTGTATTCTTTTGTACATATTCTATACATTCTTGTTCACTTGAATAAAAAAAGTCAAACACATCACTTGTGTTTTTATGAATTTTTTATTGAACATCAATGAACGTCAGAAAAACAACATCATAACAAAAACAATGAGAACACACACTGAATCAATTAAGACAACCAGAGAAATGGGGCATGCACATTAAAACGAGAGGCAGTCCAGTCGTATACGAGTACATCACGGTCTTCGGCTTGAGAATAATCATCAAACATTTGTATGATCGTTTGCATAGAATGTCCTCTACTCCGGTGAGTGAGATAAAACACACAGTACTGTCCGCATACACTACTCAAGGGTCCTTGTAATCTTTTAGTATTCCAACGCCACACTGTAGTAGATACGTCCATGAACTTCACCAAATCGGAATGCAGGGGTGCAAGTCCGTAGGAATCAAAGTATTCGCCTTTGCCCAGGGTGTCCACGTACACAGCCACCCAATGTTCACCGGGTCGAGTACCAGGGTCTGTATTCAGGATGTAGGCTGCTGGGGTGGTTGGGGTGGTGGGAAATACATTGCGTGGAAACACACCTCGAAAGGGTACCCGAGGATCTCGCTGGAGTATGCCCATCAGCTGCTCTGTATCCATGACTCTAGCTGGCGTAGTCACACAGGACGTTTCTTTGCTGATCCACGGTGATGACGTTATCAAACTCGTCGTAGCAAATCACGTTAATGGTATGGGGTAGAGCTACCGAGAAACGCAGTTCCAACCGTAAGTTTCCTTTCTTGAGCAAGGCCAGTTGATGATCGTGTTCCAAGGTTGGGGTGAGGTCGACGGCTAAAGTCTCGTCGAGTGATGGTATTTCCTTCGTCCTGATTGTTTTGTCCTGTGGCTGTAAACAGGTTCAGGTAGCTCCGCACATAGTGATGGTTACCAAAATCCGATTGTAACGGACGGGCTGGAATTTGATGGCCGGCCACGTGCAGTGCCAAAAAGTTGAGGTTGAAATGTTGAAAGTGGAACTGATTCTCATCCCACTGTCCATTGAAAGTGGTGTTGGTGACACACGCCAGGGTAAGACGTTTAGGGAGATCCCCTAGAAATAAATTTTCACGATTGGCCATCATCGTACCTGCTGGCACAGAGAACACCTTGGTCTGTACGCGTCGGATGGGGTACAGGGCTGGTTTTTTCGATAAGGCTTCCATGTGACTCAGCAACACACCCTGTTGCAAATCCACCGTACGGACAAACAGGGCTGCATCATCTATGATGATCTTGTAATTGGGGGCATCTCCACCGGCCATCAAGGCGAAAGTAGGTGGGGAACGGATCAACTTGATCTTAATGGATACACCGTTCATCATGTAGCGGTCTTGCAGGAACAGATCGGCGTGTAGTCGCCCCATCATATCGACGGACCGGCTACCGGTTGTAAACTGCCTGCGATGGCCGAACCCATTATTGGCAACGGTGACGGCATCCATGGCTCCGGGTGTATCCCTGTAGTACAGCGAGGCTTGCAAGTGTTTTTTTTTTTGCATCTTCTCCGTACGACAACAGCGTCTCGATGTAGGCTCGGTACGGGTACGTATTGGTGGACGTACTGATGAGTTTATCGTTCAGACTGATATCCACCTGTTGGAACAAGGAGTGCAGCCAAAGATTCACCGGGCCTACCACCGCATCATTTCCGATGGGGTCCCCGGCTTTGTCCACTATTTTGGCTTTCACGTACAAGTACGTGTGGGCTAAATCCAGGTAGGCCGTATCTTTGTTTTCAATGGTAAATTCCAGTGGTCCCGTGCCCGTCAGGCTAGCCAGGGGTCGATGTTCTACCCAACGTCCTTCGGCGACACTGGTCTGTGTGGGTGGAATAGTCCACAAATCCAATTCACTGTTGATAGACGGACACGACTCGGAGTGAATGAATGCCATTATGCGAAGATGTCTCTCTTACCCTTCTTCTTCTTCCGGGGTGTGCGTCGTCGGTGTGTCGGTCGTCGAATGACTCTTCCCTGTGCCCGTGGTTGTCTTTTAAGGGCTTTGGCGATCAAGACGCTGGCTGCTTCTTGGGCCCGTCGTTTCAAGGCTTGTCGGGGTGCCGTTCCTCCCAAGACATCACCGGCCACGCGCAGCCCACTGCGTACCGCTTGTTTACCCACCGCTTTTACTCCCCGTGTCACCAAGGGCAAGAACGTTTTGACGTTGCATGCGTGCACCGCTAAAGATGGGCAAGCTACCTCCCGTTTGTTTCTTGTAGTAGTCGGCATAGCTGGCCGTATGGCACTGGTAAGGCACGTACATTATACGAAGTGAGGAGAACGTGCTTGTCGGAAATGAAGTGTCAGCACCACTTTCCCTCGTTCGAATGCGACCGGGTGTCCCGTGTCATCTCTTATATCCACCGTGATCGTGTTGATATCGGTATGTCGTACGGGCAGGTAGAGTATGTGGTTGAAACTCTGGGTGACTTGATCGCCATACTTCTTTTTAATGGGCACCACCCGTAACAGCGGTGTGTTCACATCGCCCACAATATGGCTGTCCACTGCGTCCGAGTAGACGTAGAGTCCGTACATACCCACTTTCATATCCATCACAACGTCACCGTTGTCGGTGGTGGGACCCGCGTAGATGTCGTAAGGGAGACCTAACATTTACTGTAGCCTAGGACTGAGTTCCACACCCACGTTGGGGCTGAGCAGGATACAGGCCTTGTCGTTGTGTGCGTTGACATCGAAGATCACGTGATTCTTGAAGGGGTAGGCTTTGACGGGTCTTGAACTATTCGTCACCACCCGTAGATACTTGTAATTCAACAATGTGGTCAGATCCTCTATGAACGCCTTGGGGGTATCATATTGGCCTTCGGGGAGAGTCAGTCGGTTTATTTTGCCTTCGTAGGTCACCTGGTACCATACTTCTTTGCCTCGCACGTTGTACCAGGAGTAAGGGTATTGAATATCCACCAGTCCACATTCCCACCGTCCAGGTAAATGCAACGGTTGCGGTAATTGGGTCACGTACTTGGCCAAGGTGTTGTCAGGAAACACATCGAGCGAACTGTTACTGGGCAACGTGAGGTAAAACATGACGACTGAGCTTTCTTGCTTCTGCCCCTGGCTTTAATAGGGCTCCCAGGCTTTGGGCGGATGACCTCGGCGTCGTGATCGTCGCGGTGACTTAGATCTTGGTGGTTGCAGGGGGTGGCGTGGTAAAAGGGGTGAAAAAGTAGGTGCCCGTCGTTGTGGTGTTTTGGGAGGTGACTCCGGTGTCCAAGAAGAGGGTGGTGGTGGTGGTGGTGGTGGTGGTGGTCTACTCGGCGATTGCTGGGTCCGCTGCATAAAGGCCCAACGGTTAGGATTCTCCACCAATTCTTGAGGGGTGTGTGTCTTTCAACCCCTGAGCAAAGGCTTCCCAGCCCGGTGGATGAGAGTGTTTGCGAGAGCGTACCGTATCGTTGATCAAATCGGTGATATGAGACCCCGGCACCACTCGGTTTCGAATAAGCAGTTCCCCCTGATCGCTCCAACCCATATCGGGATTCTGTTTCACCCGGTCCAACAATAAACGAGCCTTGGTCTTGAATGCCTTAGGGACACTGGCCAACACTTCCTCTTCCAGCTGAGGTGATGATGGCGGTGTGGGTGCTGGCGCTGCTGGTAGTGGTGCTGGTGGTGTACTACCCCTATATTGATCCATAAACGTCTTGTACCGGTTCAGCGTCTGATGGTAGAGTTGAATTTTCTCGTGATCGGGTAGTCGACGTTGGAGTATACTATTCATCTCTTCGTCGAGAGACTGGAGTTGTTGCACCGTGGCAGGCACGGGATAGGGTGATTGCAAACTCTGTAACAGTCGAGGTTCCACCAGCATCATTTTTTTCGTATGTTCCATGACGTTAGCGTCCCAAGATGGATCCTACTAACGGTCCCAGTACGGAAGCGGCTAAGGGTGCGAGGAGTGCCCCGAGAAATCCACCTCGCTGTAACACCTGTTTCTTTTTCTTTAAACTGCCCGTCTTCTTCACCAGCGTTCGGAGACCCGTCTTGTGCCGTTGCAATTTCCCTTTCTGCAGGGGACTGAGAGGAACATTCCCTTTTAACACATTATGAGCGACTTCACACAAACACCGTACCAATTCTGCATCCGCGCCGCGCACCAGGGCCCGGCCCACCTCCGGTGGCGCGCTGCGTAATACGCGGAGGGCCGGCGCGTGCTTCCGTATCCGTGCAGACATGATGAGGAAGTGAATGCTAGAGGGGTTGTGTCTTCTTCTTTTATTTGGGTGTGTACACCGTCTGGAACTCTCCGGGAAAAATGTGGGTGCGCAATCGAAGTGCCGAGGGTGTTCCTTGTTTCAAGTCGATGAGCAGATACCCGTGGGCCCCGTGGGTGGCATCTTCAAAGGCTTCCCGCACAAAGGCCGTGTTTTTAGGGTACATCTGTTTCGCCAGGTGCATAATTTGTGATGCGTCTCTGGGGTTTTTGAACAAGACCACATACTGAGCATTCAAACTGATGTTCCTGCGCTCTTTGTTCTTACTGAAGAGATTCTGGACGATGTAGATGATGCTCAACCGACGATGATGGCTCCCTTTCGTAAAGAGACGCGTCACCCGACTGTCCGTTTCGGTCATCAGATCGTCTACCACGACCAACGTGTCTTCTGGGGTATCCTCTGGGGGTAATCCTTCCACCAAGGTGAGTCCAGGGATGCGTGCCAGTTCTTCGTACGCAGGCTGCCAAGCTCCATAACACCACAGGATGCGAGCCACGGGTGGTGAAATGAGGGCTGACCCGTGTTGGATGAGCCGTTGAACGAAGTGTGTTTTTCCCGACCCGGTCGACCCAGCGGTGAGACACGTGAAGGGATGCTGCCACCGAGGATCCATAGGGTTTTTTATTTGGTGATTTGCGCCCAGCGTTCAGAGGCCCACCACCGTTGTCGTGGATCCCACCGGGGGTCGTAGTCGTGCGGGTACCGTTGCCGTGGTAAACGTGGTACTAGTCCCACTCTAGGTGTTAGCGTCGTGGTGGTGGTGGTGGGTGTTCTATGTTGCCGTGGTTTTGCCCTGGGTGCTGTGGAAGATGATGCGGGTGGTACGCTTCTGAGGGTAGGACTAGGCAGGTACACGGGGGGACCCCGGTGAAGTTCCGTAGAGGTGGCGGAGGACTAGACCGCGTAGTGGGCTGGGTTGTAGAACGTGGTGATCTGGTAATGTTCCGCAGCGTAGTAGGAGAGGAGCGGTGGTGGTGGTGGTGGTGGTGGTGTTGGGTGATTGCACTTGACGTTGGGGGCAGGACTTGGACGAATGGAGGGTAGGTTGAAACAGGATATCAGGTACGCCAAATCGTAGAAGACTCCTCCAAATAAGGTACCCAGAAGCACTAGTAGACACACGACGGTACCGACTTGTCCTTTTCGAGTCCGCAGCAGTAAGGGCAGATGTGCACTATCCATGGTACAACCCTAGACTGAAGGCTGTAGGCGATGTGAGGTAGAATTTATAGCCGTTTCATGTCACGGGCTGAGACCCAGGAATTAAACGAACTGGGCCAACCTTGCCATTTGACGAAATGATAGGGGATGCCACGTCGACGTTCCGTTTTCAAAATCTTTTCCACCGTGTAGTAGTCTTTCCGTGTTTTTACCACCGGTTGTAATTCTGCCTCGTAAAACGTGCCTTGCAGTGTTTCTCCTTGTAGATCTTCCAGTTGATAGACGTGTGGGTGTCGAGGGTTATGGCGAACGATGACAAAGTGCTCGTCACTCCAGTTGGGCAAGTAACTTTTCTCAAATTGCCCTTTGACTTTACTGATCCGTACCACATCCCCGCGTTTGTAACGGGGTGACGTGAGTGGACTTGGTTCTATCGAGTACAGCGTACGGCGCACTTGATGTTCGTTGCGTTCCGTCACATCGAGGGGAGCCCGCTGGATACTGCGATGATAGGCTCGATTGTACCCTTGGACCAGTTGAGGTAGCACATCGATGTACCGTCGGGTGTTTTTGGCGGTAAAATACTTGTACATCCGTCCTTTGAAGGTCCGATTGAATCGTTCCACCACAGAGGCTTTGGTCTCGTTGTACGTATGGAAGAAAAACACCTTCTGTTTCTTAAGAAAGGCTTGAAAGTGGCGGTTGAGAAATTCTGTGCCTTCATCTGTTTGCAAATAGAGGGGTTTGCGTCCCGTCTTGAAAATCTGCTGGAACGCTCGTACCAGATTCTCTCCTGTTTTGGTCCGGATGGGTAGCACCCACGCATACTTGGATAAAATATCGATACAGGTCAACATGTACCGATGTCCATCATTGTGGGCAGCAAATCGACTCATATCGACCAAATCGGCCTGCCATTGTGCGTCTACACCTCCCACGATGACTCGGTTACGGCGAAAATGTCGTCGGGCTGCTCGATGTAAGCTATAAGTGTCTTGGGCTTTTAACCATTCTCGAACTTCAGTTCGACTGATGCCTTGGGAATGTGCAGCTCGAGCGAGCGCTCCCACAGCGCTATAAGCGGCTGGACTGGTTGGGTTGTAATACAAATCTGTTAACACCTTGTTCACAGTCTTACTCCACGTGGATTCCTGCCACCCGGCCTTGCGGGTACTCCACTGGCTGCCCTTTCGGATTCCCTTTCGGGTCCCCCTCTGCGTCCCCCTGTGGGTACCCCTCTGGGTTGCGCTGTTGTGTGTTCGCTTCATGAGTAGACACTGACACTCTAGCCTGTGTGCACCCTATAGATATAGTACTTCATCGACAATGGGGACTACTTTTTCCAAGGCCGTCCATAGATCAGGGTCCAGGGTAAAACCACCTTCGTTCAGACAGAGGAGTCGAGCAAAAAAGGCACCACGGAAAATGTAGATGTCGTCACACAGGTGAATGCTATCACCGTCGATGTCGCCCAACAACACCCGTTTCAAAGTAGTCCAGCCTTCAGGTGACAAAGAGACGCGCGCTTTGGGTTCAGACGTACACCAACACCTACGTCCGCTATCGATGAGGTCCACTCGTTTGGGGTACAACAATAGGGTGCAGCCAGGTGTAAGAGTCCGGGTAGCCACAGAGTTCGCGTCGAGGTGCAGTAAGTCGTGGACGTCGGGGATAATAGTTTTCAGCGCCTGCCATAATGCAGGACGGAGTGTGATATGGGGACCACCACGCTGTTCTAACCGGAGAAAAAAAGAATCATCTCTACCACTTCGTAGGTAGACACCCACTCCCACGTGCATGAAATCGACTTCGGGCTCTTTTCCCTGTAACAACCGTGTCAATAGAGTCCACCCTGCAGGGTTAAACATAGCTTCACCTCTCGGGGTTGGTCTTCGATGAGCTGCAGGTGATTGTCATGGACGATCAGGGTGACGTGGGTGGTCAGTTGGAACAACGCAAGCTCTCCATCTGCTCCGTGCGCTCCCATGGTGGTGAATGACAAAACACCGACTAGGGAGGCCTGTATATATCGCTGTGCAGTGGCTTATACTACACCCTGCCAGTGCCTAGTGGACTAACCTATACGCCCTGCAACATAAGGGGTTGGGTAATTTTTTATACTATAATGTACCCCTATGGGTATAATTAACTCCTAGTCCGTAGCCGTACACGTTACAGTTTTTTCATTTGTTCGTGTCTCTCTATCCTAATCCGTCCCCGTACAAGCTCTGGTTTTATTTTTCCGTCTCCCTTCACCCTTCGTGAAAGTCCGTGATCACTCGGTAGTGTCATGTTAAATTAACCCCTAGTCCGTAGCCGTACACGTTATAGTTTAATTTTTTTCGTGCCTCTCTATGCTAGTCCGTACCCGTATACGCTATAGTTTTTATTTTCCATGGCCCCCAGCTTCGTCAAAGTCCGTGATCATTCGGGGTGTAATGTTATAGAGATACGAATTGATTTAACCTAGGAATTTGCTATACCATTTTCGTGCAAAAAGACGGGATTGTAAGTTAACCCAGGAGGCATGACCCGCGCCTTATTGGGCCAATCAGCGACCCGTATATCAACCAATGGCGAGGCCAGAGACAGAACCAATGAAAGAGGTTTGCGCCGTGTAAACAGCCAATGAAAATCTACTCTATATTCAGTATAAAACCCAGGTACGCGTGGGGAAAAGCTTCATTCAAACCATATTTCTGAAGCTGTGAAGACCGTATCAAGATGAATAGAGTTGCGAAGATGAGTACGACCAAGGGAGCGGGAAGAGAGAAGAGACAGAGGGAGAAACTAGCCAGGAGTGTGAAAGCATTTTGGATGGCCGAAATCCAAAGATGGACACGATCGAACACCAATTTTACGCCGCTCTCCTGGGCGGCGTTGTACTGCAGTGTGACGAGAGCCCTCACAACATTTACGGGGGAAGACTGGATATCGGCACCGAGAGACGCTCTCAATGAAGAACATCTCCAGAGAGAACAACAACAACTCCAACAACGCCAGCCGGAATTCGCAAATTTAAACGAATTACCGACCATACCACGGGCGACATTCCTGGACGATCTACCATCGGGACCAGACACGGATGACGAAGAACAACAACAACCTGGCCGGTACTTTTCCGTCAGTTTGGAGTAGACAGGCAAATTCCCCCTGAATAAAACAGGGTAAACAAATTGACCTTAACGGCCCTTTTCAGGGCCACCCCAATCTTACGAAAGGGGACTTCTAACTTGGCACATTCAATTCAAATCAGGTCCTACATTGGTGAATCTCCTCTCCTCTATATTCTATGATTACCATCTCTCCAACCCCCCCAAAAAAATCTGCCATCAAAGGCCCTTTTCAGGGCCAACCCCTAGCCTTCCAAACAGCACTTATAACAATTGCCCCTAGACCCTACCCATGCAAATCTCCTCTCCTCTATGTTACCAATCTCCCACACCTCACAGCCAAAAAGTTTTTACACTCGGGTTTTTCCGGGACTACTCGGTAGTTCTCAATCTCCTCTCCTCTCTGATTACCAATCTCCCACACCTCACAACAAAAAAATTGACACTCGCCTTTTTCCGGGACTACTCGGTAGTTCTCAATCTCCTCGCCTCTATGATTACCAATCTCCCACACCTCCTCACAACAACAACACAAATTTTTACACTCGGCTTTTCGCGGCACTATTCGGTATATTATTACCGTACATTCATACTAATAGTGTTATTTACCTATTGTTACCTAGGTGTGTGCATGTGCAGGAGTTGTTGTTTTTTTGTGCTTTTAATTAGAAGTTTGCTCTTTCGAGTATAATTGGGGGTCCTCATAAGGACCGTTAGGAAGGTGTAAGGGGATTACACCGATCGGAACAGGTTTTCTCGCCTCTGGGTACACACGGAACATTTCAGCTCGATGAGTGTACACGCTATGGGCTTGTAAGTGGGCGTAGTCACTGGTCTTCCTGTATGTCTGTGAATACAGCGAATGCATAACGCTTGGTGTCCACATGGAAATATAGCGTATTTGGCGTAGAGACTACTGCATTGGACACAGGGTAAATACTGTGCCGCTCCCCATGTTGTGTCTCGCTCCAGTCTTCTTATTTCGGTACAGTAGTACTCAAGATATCGCTGCTGTAAAAGACCCATCTGTTCTTTTTTTTGTTCTTTTTTTTCTCTTTCGAGTTCTTGGTCTTCTTCGAACTCATCTTGTAGGAGTTGAGCAATCTGTTCGTCGTCGGTAGGATAGACGTAGGGACTCACGTAGGGACTATTGTCCACTCCATCGATGAATTCCCCGGTTGCTTCTTGGTCTTGGTCTTGGTCTTGGTCTTGATGTTGTTTGAACACATCTTGTAGGACTCGTTCAAACCGTTCGAGTTGGAGGGTACTATCAGGCCGTACGTCATTGGCGGTGACATCTCCATCCGCTGCCTCTTCTTCTCCTTCTTCATCGTCTTCAATATCGATGAATTGACCCGTGGCATGGTGAAGATACTGCCGCTTTTGTTGTGAAACTGGGGTGAAAGTCTCGCTGCCCTCTACCGGCTGGTCTTCTTGTTCATCATCTTTCCATAGCTCTTCCAATATGTTGTCAAGCCACGCCTCGTTAATAATATTGTGCACTCCATCAATATCCATGTGTTGAGCCATGATGTAGTTCAAAATGAATGGATAGCAGACGACACTGCGCGCTTCTTATAGTATAACCGTAGAGCGCCCGTATGAGGGCGCGGACGTCATCGAAATCTTCACAGTGAAACCATGGTGCCTGCTCAGGCCCGCTGAAATTTTGTGTTTCTTTTCCATCTTCAAACCGGTCTCATTTTGCAATAAATGCGAGTTGACGTGTAAAACTTATTTAAACTTGAACTTTGGGAACATTTTGTCGATTTTAGACCCGTATGGTTATGGGTGTGGTTGTGTGGAAAACCCGGTAAATTTGAAATAAATCGGCTTACCCCCGTGTGTTCCTGACATCCTTATAATGCCACCCTGGAAATTTGAGCGGGGTTATCGAAGGAAAAGTGTGAATTTTGGTCATACTACTCTTGCTACGGTACCACAGCACTATACAGTATGGAGCCGAATGTGTGTACAGCTATGCGTGTCAATGGCTGTGTTACCGTAGCAAGAGTGGTATGACAAAAAAATCATACTTTTCCATCGATAAACCTGCTCAAATTTTCAGGGTGACATTATAAGGATGTGAGGAACACACCTAAAGTGTTTTTACGGAGGTAAGCCGATTTATTTCAAATTTACCGGGTTTTCCACACAACCATACCCATAATGATACGGGTCTAAAATCGACAAAATGATTAAAAATATAGTTTTTGCCTGCCGCCAGCCTTCTGAATTTTTCAGCGATACACTATAAGTTCCCAAAGTTCAAGTTTAAATAAGTTTTACACGTCAACTCGCATTTATTGCAAAATGAGACCGGTTTGAAGATGGAAAAGAAACACAAAATTTCAGCGGGCCTGAGCAGGCACCATGGTTTTACTGTGAAGATTTCGATGACGTCCGCGCCCTCATACGGGCGCTCTACGGTTATACTATAAAAAGCGCGCAGTGTCTCGTCAGCTATCCATTCATTCAACTGCATCATGGCTAATCCTAGTAGACGGGCACTATTCAACGCAATGAACACGGGACCACAAGATCCTAGAGAACATAGAGAACGGATTCGCTCGAACGGAGAAGACAACGAATATGTTACAATCATTACGAGCTTGCAGCGTGTTCATGAAGCTCATATTGCTGAAGCTTTGAGGATGAGCGGTGCACAACAAGATAGAGAAATAAGGGACGCTGTGCAGGGAGAAGATGATGATGATGATGAGGCAACAGACGATGAAAATGTACCAGCGATGGAGTGGTTAAACAGTAGTAGACCCCCAGCAACTACAGCGGCGACTCAGGCGGCTACCACAACGACGGCTACCACAACGACCGCTACCGCAACAGGAATGACAACACCATTACAAGAGATCAGCCACCTGAACCAACAGCTTGACGAATTAGAAGATGAAAAGTCTAAATTACGCCTACAACTGGCTAGGGAACAGAAAAGATCCACCTGTACCGTGTGTCAAGACGATGAAACGACGTACGCCTTTTTCTCTTGTGGTCACCTGTGCCTATGTGGTGTATGCTTGCTAAGCTTAACATGCATAGAGGGTTCGTGCCAGTGCGCAGAGACAGAGGAGCTTCATTTGAAGATGCGATGCCCTTTGTGTCGGGGATGTGTATCAGGCGTGAACAAAATATTCCGCCCGTAACAGTGTGATACCGCTGTTCTTTCCAAAGGCCCTTTTTAGGGCCACCTAATTACACCCGAAAGGGGCGAAATTTTCTAACTAAAAGCACAAAAACACCAGCTCTCACACCAATACTCCCTTTGCATAGAGTGAACACTAACACACATTTGAATTTCTAATATTTTTATTAACACAGTAGAATGAACATAAGGTCTTCACCACAGTAGACTCTTGGTGTTGAATTTTTAATACAATGATACGCTATCAAGGCGCTTAAATGAACGTAGAATGAACATAGAATGAACATAGAATGTAGGAATACGGTGATGTCTGAATGTTTATGCAACAAGACTTGTGTGAAATGTTCAATATTTATGCAACAAGACTTGTTTGAACTCGTGATTGTCTTTCTGCCCCTGGTGCACGTAGATGAAGGTGGCAATCTGTTCACGTGGAATTCTGGGTGGACAGGCAGCTTGCAATGCCTCGGCAATTTGCACCTCGTTAACGGCCTGTAGTCCCTCAGTCATGAGCGCGTCTGATGGTATACTATTGTCCATACACGTATGTGTGTTGAAGAGTCCGTTCTTGTTCCCACAGCCTGCACATTGCTGGATACGCAAGTGTCGAATGCGGGGTCTGAGATGATCCAGGAATGTGTCGATGTACTTCTTATAAATATACTGAGTCACCTGGTCAGACAGGACTTCATGAATTTCAGCTGTGAGACTCTCCAGCTTCCGCCACGCAGGTATTTGCAGGGTGACGCCCTGAGATAAAGGAATACGCTTTTGCGTATCCGCCCTCAACTTCCATTTACGAATATGCACCAGCAGCATGTTGTTGAACATAGAACAGGTGAGAAAGATGTCGTCACCCACATAAAATTTCGCTTCGTCGCTCCCCTGGTGGTCAGTGACCGCATCGACGGCGTCATAAATGACCTGTACTCTTATCCAGGTGTCCAACGTCAAGGCGATATGCTTAGGTGGTTTGTCGTCCGAGGCCGGTGCGTTAAAATGCACTTCCTCTTCTTTGACACTCACAGTTAAATAGGGAGAGAGCTCCCAAGTGTTCGTCTGGGCCGCCTGGTAGGCCTGCTGGATAATGTCATTGATCTCCTGCACAGACATAGGAAGTAGCACCTCTTCCTTCGCTTGCTCAGGCACTTGCTGGGGCACTGGCTGAAGCACTTGCTGAGGTATTTCTAAAGGTGTTTGGTAGGTGGACCGGGTTTGGCAGGTAGACCGGACTCTTGGTGCGTACGTTTGGTAGCTGTACGCCCTTCGGCGATGTCCATTTCCATGACTAAGATATTATGAAGTAGATCGGCTATTCCTTCATTTCTCGTCTTCTTCAGCACCTCCACGAAGGCTTGAAATGCTATGGGGCCACGGCGCAGTAGATCATCGATGAGGGCTCTGTTTTGTCGCGAGGTGGTCTTCTCCGCCATGATATCTTCGACACCGTGTTTAAGGATTATGTTTTCCACCATAAGCAGATCACATATATCAGCCACATGCTGCATCTCATCAACGAGGCGAAAACGGTGCTGTAGAAGCTTAGCTCGGTGACATGAGTCCATGACTGTTGGCTCAGGCTGGTCAGGTCAGTAGCTGCTATGGTGAGATAGACTGGTGAGGCAGGCTCAGGCTGGTGAGGCTCAGGCAAGTAGCTCCTATCGTCAGAGTGGTTCAGGCTGGTCAGGTAGGCTGGTCAGGCAGGCTGGTGAGATAGCTCCGTTCGGCAGGCCAATGAATGCAGCAATACCCCTAAAAATTTCCACTTTTATACGTTTTTTCGTGACATTCGGGTGTTTTCGGTAACCTCCGTGTCTCTTCGGTCACCTCCGTGACTCTTCGGTGATGACATTCGGGTGTTTTCGGTAACCTCCGTGTCTCTTCGGTCACCTCCGTGTCTTTTCGCTCACCTCCGTGACTCTTCGGTGATGCTATTCGGGTCTTTTCGGTGACCGCCGTGTCCTTTCGGTCACCTCCGCAACATCTTCACGGACCTCACCGAACTCTCCGTGACTCTTCGGTGATCTCCGTGTCTCTTCGCACACCTCCGTCACATCTTTCGGTCACCTCCGTCACATCTTCACGGACCTCACCGAAAAGACACGGAGGTGACCGAAGACACACGGAGGTGAACGACTTGTGGGAAAACCCCACAGACAAGTCAGTACATCTCTAATCATGTTCCCACGGACCTGACCGAAGAAACACGGAGGTGAACGACATTGTGGGAAAACCCCCAGTACATGCTCCGCTCACCGAAAAGACACGGAGATGAACGACATTGAGTCCCCACAGACAGGTGAGTACATATCCTATCATGTTCACAGGTCACGCCCCATTCACCCAGACCGGAAGTGACGTCATACGGCAAGGTCACGCTCCATTCACCCAGACCGGAAGTGACGTCATACGGGACTGGTGGCGCCCCCTGGCAGAAAAAGGGGAACCGAGAGTTACCTCCCTGGAAAACCGCTCTCGTCCCGTGTTCTATATACTACTTCCGTGCCTTCGTCGGTTTGCAAATGCTCGATGTAAGGTATAGGTGTTTTCTTAACCAATCTCGGACTTGAGCACGTTGTATCCCTTGGGGTTTGGCCGCTCGATAGAGAGCCGACAATGCACTATAGGCCGCCGGACTGTCGGGACTGTAGTATAAGTTAATCAACACCTTCTCCCAGCTCTTCATGGTGACAAATGATGATGGACCCTGGCGCTATCGTTTATTTATAACGGGTATATCTTGGGCCGGAGTTTCTTTCTGATTTTCTTCTTTGGCTTCTGCCAGCACATTATCCATGGTAAATGACCAGTCCAACTCGTCTGATGACCGCTTGATAAGCACTTGATCCACATCTGCCACGGCATCTTCCAACGCAGACCATAGATCCGGGTGAAGGGTAAAATGCACTGTACCCCCATCTAGCCGAGCCAATTGAGCAAAGAAGGGGCCGCGTCGGATGTACACATCGTTACACAAGTAGATGAGGTCGTCGTCCAGTTCACCAGACAACACCCGTTTGAATTTGGTCCAGCCCTCTCGGGACAGACGAATGTGAGCCGGGCACGGTTGTGTAGGGTCCGCATCACAGAGGTCGCCCACCTCCTCCATGATATCGACCGTATCCGCATAAACCTGCAGGAAAACCTCGGGGGTCAAGGTGAGAAACGCCCATATTATGTGCTCCGTCATGGTCAGTACGTGAATGGTACCAGATTTGACTGTCTCTCGTATTTATAGGGAGAAAAAGTTTATGACGTGAGATCAAAGGATCGGGTGGTCATGTCACTGGGCTGACTGAGTCTAGCCGGGTAATCAATGGCATCGTCGTCTGCCTCCGCTTCATTGCTAGATTTGGTAATTTGTTCATTGGGTTCTGCCGCCGCTTCTGTCAGGGCACGAGCCCACCCCAACTGAACAGCTGACCGTTCGTCCGGTGTAAACAGCTGGTCCACGATAGGCACCACATTCTCGAAGGCTGCCCACAGATCGGGGTCTGGGGTGAAGCCTCGCGTAGGGTCTTGGTAACGGCCCAGGCGTGGAAAGAAGGGTCCACGGTGTAAGTAGATGGCATTGTCTATGTGCATGAGGTTTCCGTCGAGCTCACCGCTCAACACCCGTTTAAATTTGGTCCAGCCGTCACGGTGTAGCGTAACCGTATTCGATGCGGTCTCAGCGCGCGGCCAGCAAACATCTCCACGATCTTCAACGATGGTGACTTTATCTTTATAGACGTGTAACCCCACCCGGGGTGTAAGGGGAAGGATGGCTCGTAGGACTGGTGACATGGTTGACCCAATGACGAACGGTGAATGACACACACTCTGACTGTCTTTCGTATTTATGGTGAGGTCTCTCGGTGACATGGTTGACCCAATGACGATCGGTGAATGACGCACAGTGTGTCTGACCCTCGTATTTATGGTCAGGTCCCACTGTCAATGCCACAGCGCCAGGGTCAATAGGGCAAAGACTATTGTGAGGCCAACCAGCCGTCGCTGGTTCCGGCGTGAGCGCTCGTGGTCCATAGTCCAGGCATCAAGGATGGCCGTCATAGTCCAGTAGTGGTGAGTGATAGCACACCTCTCCATGGTGTGCACTCTGTCGAGAACCGCTTCTGTGAACTCTTTCAGGACCCGGCGTCGCCCCTCGTTGTCGTCGCCATCTCCAAACATGGACCGAACCACTGCTCGGTAATCCGTGAGTGAATTAACCAAGCTGTAAAATGCGAGTCGCATAGGGATGGGTATCCATCATGGCTCTGTGACCGTAGGAATGGGGGTGTGGGATCCAGAGAGACGTGTTTTATAGACCATGTCACACACTCGCGCCTATACGTAGCTCTACGGTTGTAGTCCGTGATACGTACTATTCTGATGGGTTAGTCCAAAAAGAGAGCAACAACAACAAAGATTACAGGTCAATCCAAACTGTTCCACGTCACACCCAGCCCGTTGAATACTCCCTCACGACTGCCTCATATTGATGCCCCACCTGACCCAATCGGTCCACTAGCGGTCCCTACAGATTGCGGAACATTCTCACGAAACCCCACGGTTTTGGGACTACTTTCGGACCACGGAGGCAGACCGCATCACCGCCAGACCGCATCGCCGCGGAGGAATACATGCCCCCAAGGTCACGCCCCATTCACCCAGACTGGAAGTGACGTCATACCTGCGCACAACACTCCTGCGTACACCTCCACAAAACCTCCACTTTCGGTTTCTCGCGCATGCGCACTGACACCAATACGACTCGAAATAGCCTTTATATACTACTGGAGTGGCCTAACCTCGAAACCGGTGACAATTATTTTTAAACATGCATGGGGATATCGATGTTTCGCGCAGCGTCATAGAACTTCCACATAATAGCGGTTTGACAATAGAAGGTCAGCGTAGTACTGCCCGCTATCTTACCGCAACTCGTCTTTTAATATGTTGGACTTTATTTTTTGCTATCGATTGGTAATGTGGACAAAACAAATTGGCTCAACTGTTTGAAGCTGTTCAGTGATTATTGCTAATCTGGACAAAGCAATTAGGTTCAGCACTGTTCAGTATTCAGTCATGATGAGTAATCTGGCCAAAACAATTTTTAAACTCCACTGCTTTTAACTGTTCTGTATGATCTGGCCAAAAACTGCTTTTATCTACTGATTTGATTTCTTTAGCAGCGATTTGCAGTCTGGCATTCTCCACAATGCAGGTCTGTATACTACATATAGACGAACCATGCCTTGGGATGATGCAGTCTGGGGAATAGGACCTAAGTGGTCTATGAATCAATGGCTTAAAGGTTATTCAGTAACTCTGTAATCTGGGCAAAACGACTTGGTCAGTAACGATTTGCAGTCTGGGCAAAACGACTTATTTAGCTGGTTAAACCTTCGCTGACTCAACTGTTCGAAGCTGTTCAGTTTAACGATTTGTAATTTAGGACTCGACATTTGGACAACTGCTTGCCGTTTAGTAACGAGTGACAGTTTGGGCAAAAGGATGGACTCGATTAGTTACGGTTGACAGTCGACGTTGACTCATCTGCTGCAAGTTTTGTTTTAGTAAACAGCAGTGATATGGAGGAAGCAAGTTTCCACAGCTCGAAGCGGTTCACTCACGACTGTACTACTTCTCTGAATGAACTGCTTGAAGCTGTTTGGTAATGACTGGCGAATCTAGACCCAAGGGCAGTTCTTCGACTGACCCCTCCGGGTTTGTTTTTTTTCGTCGCATTTTGTTTTCAGGAAAATCCTATTTGGCATCTACCCGACCAACCACGTGATCAGAAGTGTTCTGCCCACGTTGCCATAGCAGCCCAAGTTCGAATGTCAACCCACCCATTTTCACCCCATATTTCACCATCTTCATTACTCTTTGATCCTCCCTTAATATATATATCAGGCCCCCTTCGATATTCATGAACTTATAAATAGACGTCACTCGAAACCATTTGAATTTCGAAATATGTGATAGTTCTTTATTGATTGACTGACCTATAGTCAAAACTGCAGGGCCAAAACAACCACCATATAAGAAGGAATGACGTCGCTACTTGAGGATGATGTCACCATGCACACAAATCGGCGGGTAGTTTCTGATTGGTCCGTCTCTCGTTCATAGCTGAAATGTACATCTCGGGTTTTGAACAATGAAGGCGGTCAGATATATCAAGGCAGGTTCGGAGTGGGAACGTAGAATTTGACTTGATAAACTGCACTTTAATTAAAATTAAATCCTATCTGCTCCCCCATTTGCCTATGTCGCTTGAGAGATCTAATAGGCTTGCAGTAACTCGAGTGTCAACCAATCCAGAGACTTACGCCGGGCTGGCGGGCTGTCTTTTTATGTTGCCGCGGTCCCGACATTGTGGCACCATAATACGGGGTAGATATATGGACAGGTCTTCGGTGTAAACATTGGGATAAACGGAAGTAGTATAGTAAACGTGATCGGATATAGCGTCCCCCCGGATGTAAAAATGACGTCACAATTGAGGGTGTGGCGCCATCTCTACACTATGGATGCAAGGGAGACAACTCGGGCATTGGGGGATTATTGGGGGGGGTGTGCATTGACAAAAAAAAAAAAAAAGTTCCGGCAAAAAAAAATAAAAAATGTATTCATGCGCGGTGATGCGGTTTGGCCGTGGTTTTGGCGGTGATTCGGTCTCGGGAAAAGAAAAAGTAGTCCCTAGATAAAATGGTCCGATGGGGTCGAGTGAGGTATCAAAGTGAAGGTTAGGTGAAGGAGCATCTAATGGGCTGGGTGTGGGGTTGAAATATCGTCATTCTGCGCATGCGCGGCGGCCGAAGGGTATGAAAATAGCCTTTTTGGAGCTAGGGGAGCCCCTAAGGGTCCGATGGGGTCGAGTGAGGTATCAAATTGAAGGTTAGGTGAAGGGGCATCTGATGGGCTGGGCGCGGGGTTGAACTATCGGCATTCTGCGCATGCGCGGAGGCCAAAGGGTATGAAAATAGCCATTTTGGAGCTAGGAGATTGACTACTGGTCCAGTGGGGTCGAGTGAGGTATCGATGTGAAGCATTCGTGAAGGGGCATCTGATGGGCTGGGTGTGGGGTTGAAATATCGGCATTCTGCGCATGCGCGGTGGCCCAAGGGTATGGAAATAGCGGTTTTGGAGCTAGGGGAGTCCCTAATGGGCCAATGGAGTCGTATGAGGTATCAAAGTGAAGCATTCGTGAAGGGGCATCTGATGGACTGGGCGTGGGGTTGAAATATCGGCATTCTGTGCATGCGCGGTGACCCAAGGGTATGGAAATAGACGGTTTGGAGCTAGGGGAGCCCCTAATGGTCCAATGGGGTCGAGTGAGGTATCAAAGTGAAGCATTCGTGAAGGGGCATCTGATGGACTGGGTGTGGGGTTGACATATCGGCCTTCTGCGCATGCGCGGTGGCCCAAGGGCATGAAAATAGCCTTTTTGGAGCTAGGGGAGCCCCTAATGGTCCAATGGGATCGAGTGAGGTATCAAAGTGAAGCATTCATGAAGGGGCATCTGATGGACTGGGTGTGGGGTTGAATTAGGGTCATTCTGCGCATGCGCGGTGGCCCAAGGGTATGAAAATAGACGTTTTGGCATCTAGGGGAGCCCCTAATGGTCGAATGGGGTCGAGTGAGGTATCAACGTGAAGCCTAGGTGAAGGGGTATTTGATGGCTGGGTGGCTGCATGTAAAATTTTTCCTGAAAAAAAAAATACGGAACACGGACTTTATCGAAAAACCTGGGAAAATGCCTATATGGGGTATGAGGGGTATATAGGTCGCCGGGCTTAACGGGGCTTGTCTATCAACAGAGTTATCTTCCCCTAGTTCCAGGGTGGGTGTATGTAAAAATGCCTATATGGGGTATGGGAGGTATAGGACCATCCTGGGAAACGTACTTCTATACATTTGCGGTAGGGTTGTGAGGTCTCGTTTTACTCGTCTCGTCATTTAGAACATGATAGGAAGTGTCCCCGTGCGAATCGGTGAAATTTTTGAAAAAAGTCACCGAGCCCCATATAGTCCCATACTGGGGTATAGGTTCAATGTTTGTCCCCCTGGGAAACGTACTTCTATACATTTGCGGTAGGGTTGTGGGGTCTCGTTTTACTCGTCTCGTCATTTAGAACATGATAGGAAGTGTCCCCGTGCGAATCGGTGAAATTTTTGAAAAAGTACGATATAGCCTCATATAGTCCCATACTGAGGGGTATAGGATCAATGTTTGTCCCCCTGGGAAACGTACTTCTATACATTTGCGGTAGGGATTGTGGGGGTCTCGTTTTACTCGTCAATCATTGGAAACATGATAGGGAAGTGTCCCCGTGCGAATCGGTGAAATTTTTGAAAAAAGTCACCGAGCCCCATATAGACCCATACTGGGGTATAGGTTCACTGTTTATCCTACTGGAAACCCACTTCTATACATTTGCGGTAGGGTTGTGGGGTCTCGTTTTACTCGTCTCGTCATTTAGAACACGATAGGAAGTGTTGCGGAGCGAATCGGTGAAATTTTTGAAAAAAGTCACCGAGGCCTGGGTAGGCCCATAGGCCTATACTGCATGGCTATGGGTGTATAGGCCCATACGGGGTGGACATGTTGGAGTCTGGGTGGGCCACTCATGGTCCAATGGGGTCGAGTGAGGTCTTATTTTGAAGCTCTCGTGGAGGAGCACTTGACTACACTAATGGTTCGTCCGTGTTCAATAGTCTGCGCATGCGCAGTCTGGCCCGTAGTATAGAAAGCAGGCATTTTGGGGGGATGTGGGTGTGCTTGGGGTAGAGATGAGCTAATCACGGTTCGAATGGGTCGTGTGAAGTGTCAAAGTGAAGCTTGTGTGGGGTAGAGTCAGAATGGTGTGTTTTTGAATGCATGTCGCGTTAATCTGCGCATGCGCAGTTGGTTGTAGTAAGTAAAGTGGCCATTTTGGGGCAGTGAAGGAAGGTATTGGGGTCGAGATGGGCTATTCACGGTTCGAATGCGTCCTGGAAGGTGTCATCTTGTAGTTCTCGGGGTGTACATTCCGATTTGAGGGATGTCCGCGTCATCTGTGACGTCATCGGGGACGTCATCGGTACGAGTAGTAGCGAAAGTGGACATTTTCGGGCAGTACATGAAGGTATTTGGGGTCGAGATGGGCTATTCACGGTTCGAATGCGTCCTGGAAGGTGTCATCTTGTAGTTCTCGGGGTGTACATTCCGATTTGAGGATGTCCGCGTCATCTGTGACGTCATTGATGACGTCATCGGTACGAGTAGTAGCGAAAGTGGACATTTTGTGGGTGCGTGGGGGTGAGTTTGGTGTAGATAGGGACTATCCTTAGTCCGAATGCGTCGTGTGAGGTGTCATTTTGTAGCTCTCGAGGTGTACATTCCGATTTGAGGATATTCGCGTCATCTGTGACGTCATCGGTGACGTCATCGGTACGAGTAGCGAAAGTGGACATTTCGGGCAGTACATGAAGGTATTTGGGGTCGAGATGGGCTATTCACGGTTCGAATGCGTCCTGGAAGGTGTCATCTTGTAGTTCTCCGAGGTGTACATTCCGATTTGAGGGTGTCCGCGTCATCTGTGACGTCATTGATGACGTCATCGGTACAGTAGTAGCGAAAGTGGACATTTGTGGGTGCGTGAGGGTGAGTTTGGTGTAGAGAATTCACCATCATGATCCCGAATGCGTCGTGTGAAGGTGTCATTTTGTAGCTCTCGGGGTGTACATTCCGAATTGAGGCATGTCGAAGCATCTGTGACGTCATCGATGACGTCATCGGTAAGGTAATGTAAAGTGAGCCTTTTGGGGCAGTGCAGGAAGGTATTTGGTGTAGAGATGGACCATCGCGTTGCGAATGCGTCGTGTGAAGTATCATGTTGTAGCTCTCGGAGTATAGACCCTGATTTCAGGATATTTATAGCATCTGTGACGTCATTGGTGACGTCATTAGTACAAGTTGTAGCGAAAGTGGGCCTTTTTTAGCAGTGAAGGATGTTATTTGGTGTAGAGATGGACCATCCGCGGTCCAAATGGACCGTGTGAGGTGTCATCTTGTAGCAACACCCACCAACACCATTCTTAATGCTTCAACGCCCTGGTGAAATAGCTCAGAAGCTCTGATATTCCATGGAATTGTCACTAATTCTTCAAAATGCAGTGACGCCCGTCGTTACACCTTAACACTCTAACATAACACCATGATAAATACCGGACAGAGAACAACAACAGCAACAACAACAATGATCACACATGAGAGAACAACAACAACGAAGTTTTCATATAGTTTATTTTCCCCAATGTTTACATCATACCCCACGCTGGGGAGCCGCGTTGCGTATATTTACAATTCAAGAAGATTCTTATCCAATCGAAGGCCACCATTTGCATGTTTCATATTCGTTCTGTCCGTTAGATGTATTCTTGTCCAATCAAGTCTCCATTTCAGAAAGTGCTGCATCTGAACCGTTTATTCTAATCATCGTCGGAGCAGGCCAGGATACCGTTGAGGCAACATATCCTCAGATAATTGTTGCATTCTGAGTATCTATCAGTGCATGGGTGAATATTTTTTTCATCCGGTGGAGGTGAGTAGTCAGTTTAACCACGAAGAACGCAACATTGGTCATTATCTCCACTATCCGCACTTGGTGTTACAATTCAAGAAGACTTGTCCAATCAGAGGCCACTATTTGCATCTGTCATATTCGTTCCTGTCCGTTAGATGTATTCTTGTCCAATCAGAAGTCTTCATTTCAGAAAGTTCCATCTTCGGCCATGTTCGCTTTGAACCGTTTATTCTAATCATCATCAGGCAGCCCAGGATACCGTTGAGGCAACATATCCTCAGATAGTTGCTTGTGCATTCTGAGTATCTATCAGTGCCTGGGTGAATACATTCACCCGATGGGTTGGTCGGTCAGCTTAGTCACGAAGAACGTAACATTGGTCACACTGTCCACTGTCCACTTGGTGTTGGGGCGTTGTTGTTGGGCCCATTCCAAGGGATCCACGGTGTTCAGTTTCTCCAGCATCGTCTCTAGCGACACTCGGTTAATGATGGTAAACGGTTGGTCAAATACCTGGATGTTACTGCTCGGGTAAAAGTATCGGACTTGGACTGTCTCTTTATGCTGCAGCACATAACCAAACGCCAGATTCAATTTGAAGGCCGTAGTTTGGTCGTTGAAGATGGCTTCCACGTAGCTACGTAGACGGGTGAGGTCGGTCAGTCGGAAATTGTAGATATCTTGAATAGGGCGATGCCGGTTGAAACATTGCCGTATCATGGACCAATGGCGCCGATAGATGTCACTCACTGGATGGGCGTCCTGTAACAGATCGCTAGGAACATTTATGGGCTCGTCAGAAAATGTTCGATGTTGTCAGGCGTATGACTCGAAACCGTAACGGCGGGGTCCGGCTGGATATCCAGGCTCTTCTGAACTGTGGGTATAGGCGGGCTCTCCGTCATCGCATCACCAGTGGCGTTCGTCTCCCCGGGCTCATCTTCATTGGGTCTGACCTTCCGCAGCTCCTCTTCAGTGGAAAGTTGTCGCCCAAACCGTAGAGACGGTGCATGAATCAAACGCTGATGGCGTCTTAACTGACTGCGTCGTTTGAAGAGTTGACCACAATCCTTACAGTGTTCCGTCGCGCCCTCGTGGAATGAGCGTTCGTGGCGCAGTAAATGATCCTCCCGTGTGGCAGAGCTCTTGGATCGGAGCTCATGGAGCTCAAAGCGTGTGGAGCTCAGAGCTCGGAAGTGACATTTTCATATGACCTCTGTGAGGTCACTTCCGCTTCCGTTCACGTGACCGGAACTGACCTTTGACCCCGGCGCGCAATTTTATCCGGTATTGTTAGCGCGCGCCGGGGTCAAAGGTCAGTTCCGGTCACGTGAACGGATGCGGAAAGAGCTCTGCCACACGGGAGCTCCCACCACCACCACCACCACCGGGCGAGGTCCGCCATCTTCAGTCCGTGTCTTTTCGGTGACGGAGTGTGAACATGATAGCACATGTACTGAGGACACGGAGGTGGGCGAAGAGACACGGAGGTGCCCGGAGATGTCACGGAGGTCACCGAAGATGTCACGGAGGTGCCCGAAGAGACACGGAGGTCACCGAAGATGTCACGGAGATCACCGAAGAGACACGGAAGTGCCCGAACATGATACCAGCTAGCGTGCTATAGCGGCCTGGCCGTTTCATCAGATCACTCGTCTGTACGACTTGCGCCGCCATGAGCTGCTACCAAGCACGAAGGAACCGCCCGGTGTAGCTGTACGATATGTACACTGTCGTTTCAGCGCCCGGATCATTTACAGCGTAACACACGTGCACGCCATGAAGTATCCAGGCGTCCATGCGAAGAATGTGGTCGGCTTTTCAAACTGACCAGTCAGTTGCTGCGACACCAACGCACACGACACCCTGTTCCGCAGCCACGTTTGCAGGTAGAAGAGCCCGTAGGCATCAATATCGAAACAGGGGGAACTCCCACCCATCGCACGAGGGCCGATTATGATGTCGCCCTAATTCAACAGTCAAATTCCGACGACAAGACCTTGGGCCAGATGATCCAGCACGGTTTCTACCGTCATCGCCTTATTCAAGATATATACAATTTCCGACTGACCGACCTCGTCCGTCTACGCAGCTACGTGGAGGCCATCTTCAACGATCAAGTTGAATCTGGCGTTTGGCTATGTGCTGCAGCATAAGGACACAGACCAATCCCGATATTTTTACCCGAGTAGTAACATCCGGGTATTTGACCAACAGTTTACCATCATTAACCGGGCGTCGCTAGAGGCGATGCTGGAGAAACTGGACACCGTGGATCCCTTGGAATGGGCCCAACAACAACATCCCAACACACAATGGGTCGTAGAGAGGGTGACCAATGCCACGTTTTTCGTTACCAAGCTGACCGACCACCCCCATCGGCTGAATGCGTCACTCATGCACTGATGAATACCATAACATGCCGTACATACTCTATATGTCTACATGCTGATCGTTGACGGTACGGAGGTGACCGAAGAGACACGGAGGTGACCGAAGATGTCACGGAGGTCACCGAAGAGACACGGAGATCCATCCGGGTTTACACGGGAACAGCCGGGTAGTTACGGAGGTGACCGAAGAGACACGGAGGTGACCGAAGATGTCACGGAGGTACCCGAAGAGACACGGAGGTTACCGAAGATGTCACGGCTCGGCCCTCGACTTGGGGATAGTTGAACTGAGTGTGCTAAAATAGATCACCAGCTAGCGTGCTATAAAAGGGAAGCGGCCTGGCCGTTTCATCAGACACTCTGTCAACCACCAAGATGTTCACTTGCACAACTTGCCAGAAGCAGTTTACTCGTCTGCACGACTTGCACCGCCACAAGGCCTCCACCCACAACGATGCACGGTATACTTGTATAACCTGCGCACGGTCATTTAATCGGAAGGATCATTTACTGCGCCACGAACGCTCACTCCACGAGGGCGCGACGGAACACTGTAAGGATTGTGGTCAACTCTTCAAACGACGCAGTCAGTTAAGACGCCATCAGCGTTTGATTCATGCCCCGTCTCTACGGTTTGGGCGACAACTTTCCACTGAAGAGGAGCCGCGGAAGGTCAGACCCAATGAAGATGAGCCCGGGGAGACGAACGCCACTGGTGATGCGACGACGGAGAGCCCGCCTATACCCACAGTTCAGAAGAGCCTGGATATCCACCCGGACCCCACCGTTACGGTTTCGAGTCATACGCCTGACAACATCGAACATTTTCTGGACGAGCCCATAAATGTTCCTAGCGATCTGTTACAGGACGCCCATCCAGTGAGTGACATCTATCGGCGCCATTGGTCCATGATACGGCAATGTTTCAACCGTCATCGCCCTATTCAAGATATCTACAATTTCCGACTGACCGACCTCGCCCGTCTACGTAGCTACGTGGAAGCCATCTTCAACGACCAAACTACGGCCTTCAGATTGAATCTGGCGTTTGGTTATGTGCTGCAGCATAAGGAGACAGTCCAAGTCCGATACTTTTACCCGAGCAGGAACATCCAGGTATTTGACCAACCGTTTACCATCATTAACCGAGTGTCGCTAGAGACGATGCTGGAGAAACTGGACACCGTGGATCCCTTGGAATGGACCCAACAACAACGCCCCAACACCAAGTGGACAGTGCAGAAAGTGACCAATGTTACGTTTTTCGTTACCAAGCTGACCGACCACCCCATCGGCTGAATGCTTCACCCATGCACTGATGAATACCATAACATGCCGTACATACTCTATATGTCTACATGCTGATCGTTGACTTGAGCTCAGTAAACACTTGTACCTAATGTGACGGTGCGTTAAATAATAAAACATGGTGTTTGATATTTCAATTTGTTTTGCTGTGAACATACCAAACATGCCCAGGGCGGCTTCCCCAGCCTGGGTATGATGTAACATTGGGGATAATAAACTGTATGAACATTGCTGAACTTGTTGTTATTCACGACAACGGCTATCCGATTGTACAATATAGAACATATATTGTATAATACAGGACATATATGGTACAATACAGGACAGATATGGTATAATACAGCACAGATTTGGTATAATACAGGACAGATACTGTATAATACAGCACAGATTTGGTATAATACAGAACATATATTGTATAATACAGGACAAATATGGTACAAAACAGGACAGATTTGGTATAATGCAGGACAGATATTGTATAACACAGGACAGATATTGCACAATACAGCACAGATATGGTATAATTCAGGACAGATATGGTATAATACAGCACAGATATGGTATAATCGAGGGCAAATATTGTATAATACAGCACAGATTTGGTATAATACAGGACATATATGGTACAATACAGGACAGATATGGTATAATGCAGCACAGATATGGTATAATAGAGGAGAAATATTGTATAATACAGAGCAGATATGGTATAATACAGGACATATATGGTACAATACAGGACAGATACTGTATAATACAGGACAGATTTGGTATAATACAGAACATGTATTGCAGAATACTGGACAGATATTGTATAATACAGCACAGATATGGTATAACACAGGACAGATTTGGTATAATACAGGACAGATACTGTATAAAACAGGGCAGATTTGGTATAATACAGGACATATATGGTATAATAGAGAACAAATATGGTACAATACAGGACAGATTTGGTACAATACAGGACAGATTTGGTATAATACAGGACATATATGGTACAATATAGGACAGATACTGTATAATACAGGACAGATTTGGTATAATACAGAACATGTATTGCAGAATACTGGACAGATATTGTATAATAGAGGACAGATATTGTATAATACAGCACAGATATGGTATAAGACAGGACAGATTTGGTATAATACAGGACAGATACTGTATAAAACAGGGCAGATTTGGTATAATACAGGACATATATGGTATAATAGAGAACAAATATGGTACAATACAGGACAGATTTGGTATAATACAAGACAGATATTGTATAACATAGGACAGGTATGGTATAATACAGGACATATGTGGTATAATGCAGGACAGATGCGGTATAACACAACAAAGATGTGGTATAATGTGTGACAGATATGGATGGTCCATCTCTACACTTCCTTCACTGCCCCAAAATATCCACTTTCGCTACTACTCCTACTGATGACGTCACCGATGACGTCACAGATGACGTGAACATCCCTCAAACCGGGATGTACACCCCGAGAGCTACAAGATAACACCTGCCACGACACAATCGGACCAAGGATTGTCCCTCTCTACCCCAAACACACCTCCACGCACCCCCAAAATGGCCACTTTACTTACTACACCCAACTGCGCATGCGCAGATTGACGCGACTTGCACTTAAAAACACGCCATTCTGACTCTACCCCACACATGCTTCACGTTGACACCTCCCACAACCCATTTGGACCCATAGTGGTCCATCTCTACCCCAAACACGCCCCCCACATACCCCCCAACATGCCTGCTTTCTATACTACGGCCAGACTGCGCATGCGCAGACTATTGCACACGGACGAACCATTAGTCGATACATTACAAGCTCCACGGGAGCTTCAAAATAAGACCATAGGATCATAAGGGGCTCACCTAGACCCCAAAACGTTCACCCCGTATGGACCTATACCTCCATAGCCACGCAGTATAGGCCTATCCCAGGCCTCGGTGAACTTTTTCCAAAATTTCACCGCTTCGCTCCGGGACCCCTCCCATCGTGTTCTAAATGACGAGACGTGAAAAACAAGACCAAACAACCCATATCACAATGAACGTGTGTGACTTTCCCAGGTTGGACCTATACCCCATAGCCAGCCTATGGGCCTACCCAGGCCTCGGTGAGCTTTTTCCAAAAATTTCACCGTTTCGCTCCGGGACCCTTCCCATCGTGTTCTAAATGACGAGACGTGAAAAACAAATCCAAGCAACCCATATCACAATGAACGTGTGTGAATTTCCCAGGTTGAACCTATACCCCCATATAGCCAGCCTATAGGCCTATATACAGACCTCGGTGACTTTTCCCAAAAATTTCACCGATTCGCTCCGGGACCCTTCCCATTGTCATTTTCTTGGCGAAACGACAAAAACGAGACCCCACAAGCCATAGTAAAGCCCACGAAAAAAATTGACCATCCCCATACCCCATACAGGCATTTTCCCTTATATTGTATAATACAGACCCCTATTGTAGGGATAAAGTCCGTGTTCCGCTTTTTATAGTTTCGGGGAAAAATCCTAATTTTACATGCACCCACCCCATTGACTTGATAGGCAGGCCCCGATAAGCCCGGGGACCGATATTAGCCCTTTTGGCTAGGGTTGATAGGGGTTTTCCCCTATTTTAGGGGTAAAGTCCGTGTTCCGCTTTTTATATTTTCGGGGACAAATCCTAATTTTACATGCACCCACCCCATTGACTTGATAGGCAGGCCCCGATAAGCCCGGAGACCGATATTAGCCATTTGGCTAGAGTTGATAGGGGTTTTCTTTTTTGAGAAAAGTCACCGAGGTCTGTATATATAGGCCTATAGGCTGGCTATATGGGGGTATAGGTTCAACCTGGGAAATTCACACACGTTCATTGTGATATGGGTTGCCTGGATTTGTTTTTCACGTCTCGTCATTTAGAACACGATGGGAAGGGTCCCGGAGCGAAACGGTGAAATTTTTGGAGAAGTACCATATAGCTCATATAGCTCCATACTGGCTATGGGGATATAGGTCCATCCTGGGAAATTCACACACGTTCATTGTGATATGGGTTGTGGGGTCTTGTTTTTTCTCGTCTCGTCATTTAGAACACGATGGGAAGGGTCCCGGAGCGAAACGGTGAAATTTTTGGAAAAAGCTCACCGAGGCCTGGGTAGGCCCATAGGCTGGCTATGGGGTATAGGTCCAACCTGGGAAATTCACACACGTTCATTGTGATATGGGTTGTTTGGTCTTGTTTTTCACGTCTCGTCATTTAGAACACGATGGGAGGGGTCCCGGAGCGAAGCGGTGAAATTTTTGGAAAAAGTTCACCGAGGCCTGGGTAGGCCCATAGGCCTATACTGCATGGCTATGGAGGTATAGGTCCATACGGGGTGAACGTTTTGGGGTCTAGGTGAGTCCCTTATGATCCTATGGTGGCGTATGAGGTCTTATTTTGAAGCTCCCGTGGAGTTTGTAATTTATTGTCTAATGGTTCGTCCGTGTGCAATAGTCTGCGCATGCGCAGTCTGGCCGTAGTATAGAAAGCAGGCATGTTGGGGGGTATGTGAGGGGTGTGTTTGGGGTAGAGATGGACCACTATGGGTCCAAATGGGTTGTGGGAGGTGTCAAAGTGAAGCTTGTGTGGGGTAGAGTCAGAATGGCGTGTTTTTAAGTGCAAGTCGCGTCAATCTGCGCATGCGCAGTTGGGTGTAGTAAGTAAAGTGGCCATTTTGGGGGTGCGTGGAGGTGTGTTTGGGGTAGAGAGGGACCATCCTTGGTCCGATTGTGTCGTGGCAGGTGTTATCTTGTAGCTCTCGGGGTGTACATCCCGATTTGAGGGATGTTCACGTCATCTGTGACGTCATCGATAGGAGTAGTAGCGAAAGTGGGCATTTTGGGGCAGTGAAGGAAGGTATTTGGTGTAGAGATGGACCATCCATATCTGTCACACATTATACCACATCTTTGTTGTGTTATACCACATCTGTCCTGCATTATACCATATATGTCCTGTATTATACCATACCTGTCCTATGTTATACAATATCTGACCTGTATTATACCAAATCTGTCCTGTATTGTACCATATTTGTTCTCTATTATACCATATATGTCCTGTATTATACAATATCTGTCCAGTATTCTGCAATATATGTTCTGTATTATACCAAATATGTCCTGTATTATACAGTATTTGTCCTGTATTGTACCATATATGTCCTGTATTATACCATATTATACCACCAAGCGCCTCCACTCAAAGTTTCTCAAATTTGGCGATACATATCGCATGCTGATAGCAAAATACGAACGTAGCGTGCAAGATCTATGGCGCTACGTTTCGTAACTTGTGTCTAATTCCGCTTAACCCGGGGCTAGGGGCCGTATGAACCCATGTACTTCAAGATCCTCATGGTACTCATATGAACAGTCACAATCAAAGCGTGGCTGAGGTACATCATTTTTAGATGACGACTCTATAACGAATATTATGGATTAAGAATACTGATCAGCGATACGGATTTGATATTTTGGAACATCATGATGTCTTGCCGGCATCATTGAAAATTGTTGACCGCTTCTCTCTTGCAGGAAACAAGCCTATGTTTATGTATACTTTGTCTTTTTGAATTTGGTGCTAATACTGTTATATGGAAATGGAATAGGTCTTTGGATTATGGACGCGGATATTCTCTAATGGACGACGGCTGGATTATGAATGACGGACTAGACGCTTGTAATTATACAATATTTCTCCTCTATTATACCATATCTGTGCTGCATTATACCATATCTGTCCTGTATTGTACCATATATGTCCTGTAGTATACCAAATCTGTGCTGTATTATACAATATTTGCCCTCTATTATACCATATCTGTGCTGTATTATACCATATCTGTCCTGAATTATACCATATCTGTGCTGTATTATGCAATATCTGTCCTGTGTTATACAATATCTGTCCTGTATTATACCAAATCTGTCCTGTTTTGTACCATATTTGTCCTGTATTATACAATATATGTTCTGTATTATACCAAATCTGTGCTGTATTATACAGTATCTGTCCTGTATTATACCAAATCTGTGCTGTATTATACAATATATGTTCTGTATTATACCAAATCTGTCCTGTATTATACGGTTTATGTCCTGTATTATACCAAATCTGTGCTGTATTATACCATATCTGCCCTGTATTGTACCATATATGTCCTGTATTATACAATATATGTTCTGTATTGTACAATCGGATAGCCGTTGTCGTGAATAACAACAAGTTCAGCAATGTTCATACAGTTTATTATCCCCAATGTTACATCATACCCAGGCAAAACAAATTGAAATATCAAACACCATGTTTTATTATTTAACGCACCGTCACATTGGGTACAAGTGTTTACTGAGCTGAAGTCAACGATCAGCATGTAGACATATAGAGTATGTACGGCATGTTATGGTATTCATCAGTGCATGGGTGAAGCATTCAGCCGATGGGGTGGTCGGTCAGCTTGGTAACGAAAAACGTAACATTGGTCACCTTCTCCACTGTCCACTTGGTGTTGGGGTGTTGTTGTTGGGCCCATTCCAAGGGATCCACGGTGTCCAGTTTCTCCAGCATCGTCTCTAGCGACACTCGGTTAATGATGGTAAACGGTTGGTCAAATACCTGGATGTTACTGCTCGGGTAAAAGTATCGGACTTGGATTGTCTCCTTATGCTGCAGCACATAACCAAACGCCAGATTCAATCTGAAGGCCGTAGTTTGGTCGTTGAAGATGGCTTCCACGTAGCTACGTAGACGGGCGAGGTCGGTCAGTCGGAAATTGTAGATATCTTGAATAGGGCGATGACGGTTGAAATAGTGCCGTATCATGGACCAATGGCGCCGATAGATGTCACTCACTGGATGGGCGTCCTGTAACAGATCGCTAGGAACATTTATGGGCTCGTCCAGAAAATGTTCGATGTTGTCAGGCGTATGACTCGAAACCGTAACGGTTGGGTCCGGCCGGATATCCAGGCTCTTCTGAACTGTGGGTATAGGCGGGCTCTCCGTCATCGCATCACCAGTGGCGTTCGTCTCCCCGGGCTCATCTTCATTGGGTCTGACCTTCCGCAGCTCCTCTTCAGTGGAAAGTTGTCGCCCAAACCGTAGAGACGGTGCATGAATCAAACGCTGATGGCGTCTTAACTGACTGCGTCGTTTGAAGAGTTGACCACAATCCTTACAGTGTTCCGTCGCGCCCTCGTGGAATGAGCGTTCGTGGCGCAGTAAATGATCCTCCCGTGTGGCAGAGCTCTTGGATCGGAGCTCATGGAGCTCAAAGCGTGTGGAGCTCAGAGCTCGGAAGTGACATTTTCATATGACCTCTGTGAGGTCACTTCCGCTTCCGTTCACGTGACCGGAACTGACCTTTGACCCCGGCGCGCAATTTTATCCGGTATTGTTAGCGCGCGCCGGGGTCAAATGTCAGTTCCGGTCACGTGAACGGAAACGGAAGTGACCTCACAGAGGTCATATGCAAATGTCACTTCCGAGCTCTGAGCTCCACACGCTTTGAGCTCCAAGAGCTCCGATCCAAGAGCTCTGCCACACAGGAGCTCCCACCACCACCACCACCACCACCGGCCGAGGTCCGCCATCTTCAGTCCGTGTTTTTTCGGTGACGGAGTGTGAACATGATAGCACATGTACTGAGGACACGGAGGTGGCCGAAGAGACACGGAGGTGCCCGAAGATGTCACGGAGGTCACCGAAGATGTCACGGAGGTGCCCGAAGAGACACGGAGGTCACCGAAGATGTCACGGAGATCGCCGAAGAGACACGGAGGTGCCCGAACATGATACCAGCTAGCGTGCTATAAAAGGGAAGCGGCCTGGCCGTTTCATCAGATACTCGTCAGCACGACTTGCGCCGCCATGAGGCTACCAAGCACGAAGGAACCGCCCGGTATAGCTGTGCCATATGTACAATGTCGTTTCAGCGCCCGCATCATTTACAGCGCCACACACGTGCACGCCATGAAGTACCCAAGCGTCCATGCGAAGAATGTGGTCGGCTTTTCAAACTGACCAGTCAGTTGCTGCGACACCAACGCACACGACACCCTGTTCCGCAGCCACGTTTGCAGGTAGAAGAGCCTGTAGGCATCAATATCGAGACAGGGGGAACTCCCACCCATCGCACGAGGGCCGATGATGATGTCGCCCTAATTCAACAGTCAAATTCCGACGACAAGACCTTGGGCCAGATTTTTGTACGACGTGGAGGGCAAAGTACACTTCGTGGACGAAGCCATAAATGTTCCCAGCGATCTGTTACACGAAGACCATCCAGTGAGTGACATTTATCGGCGCCATTGGCCCATGATCCGGCACTGTTTCTACCGTCATCGCCCTATTCAAGATATCTACAATTTCCGACTGACCGGCCTCGCCCGTCTACGCAGCTACGTGAAAGCCATCTTCAACGATCAAACTACGGCCTTCAAGTTGAATCTGGCGTTTGGTCATGTGATGCAGCATAAGGACACAGACCAAGCCCGATATTTTTACCCGAGCAGTAACATCCGAGTATTTGACCAACCGTTTACCATCATTAACCGGGCGTCGCTAGAGGCGATGCTGGAGAAACTGGACACCGTGGATCCCTTGGAATGGGCCCAACAACAACATCCCAACACACAATGGGTCGTAGAGAGGGTGACCAATGCCACGTTTTTCGTTACCAAGCTGACCGACCACCCCATCGGCTGAATGCGTCACTCATGCACTGATGAATACCATAACATGCCGTACATACTCTATATGTCTACATGCTGATCGTTGACGGTACGGAGGTGACCGAAGAGACACGGAGATGACCGAAGATGTCACGGAGATCACCGAAGATGTCACGGAAGTCACCGAAGAGACACGGAGATCCATCCGGGTTTACACGGGAACAGCCGGGTAGTTACGGAGGTGACCGAAGAGACACGGAGGTGACCGAAGATGTCACGGAGGTGCCCGAAGAGACACGGAGGTTACCGAAGATGTCACGGCTCGGCCCTCGACTTGGGGATAGTTGAACTGAGTGTGCTAAAAATAGATCACCAGCTAGCGTGCTATAAAAGGGAAGCGGCCTGGCCGTTTCATCAGACACTCTGTCAACCACCAAGATGTTCACTTGCACAACTTGCCAGAAGCAGTTTACTCGTCTGCACGACTTGCACCGCCACAAGGCCTCCACCCACAACGATGCACGGTATACTTGTATAACCTGCGCACGGTCATTTAATCGGAAGGATCCTTTACTGCGCCACGAACGCTCATTCCACGAGGGCGCGACGGAACACTGTAAGGATTGTGGTCAACTCTTCAAACGACGCAGTCAGTTAAGACGCCATCAGCGTTTGATTCATGCCCCGTCTCTACGGTTTGGGCGACAACTTTCCACTGAAGAGGAGCCGCGGAAGGTCAGACCCAGTGAAGATGAGCCCGGGGAGACGAACGCCACTGGTGATGCGATGACGGAGAGCCCGCCTATACCCACAGTTCAGAAGAGCCTGAATATCCAGCCGGACCCCACCGTTACGGTTTCGAGTCATACGCCTGACAACATCGAACATTTTAGTTCCTAGCGATCTGTTACAGGACGCCCATCCAGTGAGTGACATCTATCGGCGCCATTGGTCCATGATACGGCAATGTTTCAACCGTCATCGCCCTATTCAAGATATCTACAATTTCCGACTGACCGACCTCGGCCGTCTACGTAGCTACGTGAAAGCCATCTTCAACGACCAAACTACTGCCTTCAGATTGAATCTGGCGTTTGGTTATGTGCTGCAGCATAAGGAGACAGTCCAAGTCCGATACTTTTACCCGAGCAGGAACATCCAGGTATTTGACCAACCGTTTACCATCATTAACCGAGTGTCGCTAGAGACGATGCTGGAGAAACTGGACACCGTGGATCCCTTGGAATGGACCCAACAACAACGCCCCAACACCAAGTGGACAGTGCAGAAAGTGACCAATGTTACGTTTTTCGTTACCAAGCTGACCGACCACCCCATCGGCTGAATGCTTCACCCATGCACTGATGAATACCATAACATGCCGTACATACTCTATGTCTACATGCTGATCGTTGACTTGAGCTCAGTAAACACTTGTACCTAATGTGACGGTGCGTTAAATAATAAAACATGGTGTTTGATATTTCAATTTGTTTTGCTGTGAACATACCAAACATGCCCAGGGCGGCTCCCCCAGCCTGGGTATGATGTAACATTGGGGATAATAAACTGTATGAACATTGCTGAACTTGTTGTTATTCACGACAACGGCTATCCGATTGTATAATACAGAACATATATTGTATAATACAGGACATATATGGTACAATACAGGACAGATATGGTATAATACAGCACAGATTTGGTATAATACAGGACATACCGTATAATACAGGACAGATTTGGTATAATACAGAACATATATTGTATAATACAGCACAGATTTGGTATAATACAGGACAGATACTGTATAATACAGCACAGATTTGGTATAATACAGAACATATATTGTATAATACAGGACAAATATGGTACAAAACAGGACAGATTTGGTATAATACAGGACAGATATTGTATAACACAGGACAGATATTGCATAATACAGCACAGATATGGTATAATTCAGGACAGATATGGTATAATACAGCACAGATATGGTATAATAGAGGGCAAATATTGTATAATACAGCACAGATTTGGTATAATACAGGACATATATGGTACAATACAGGACAGATATGGTATAATGCAGCCCAGATATGGTATAATAGAGGAGAAATATTGTATAATACAGAGCAGATATGGTATAATACAGGACATATATGGTACAATACAGGACAGATACTGTATAATACAGGACAGATTTGGTATAATACAGAACATATATTGCAGAATACTGGACAGATATTGTATAATACAGGACAGATATTGTATAATACAGCACAGATATGGTATAACACAGGACAGATATTGTATAATACAGCACAGATTTGGTATAATACAGCACAGATTTGGTATAATACAGGACAGATACTGTATAATACAGGGCAGATTTGGTATAATACAGGACATATATGGTATAATAGAGAACAAATATGGTACAATACAGGACAGATTTGGTATAATACAGGACAGATATTGTGTAACATAGGACAGGTATGGTATAATACAGGACATATATGGTATAATGTAGGACAGATGTGGTATAACACAACAAAGATGTGGTATAATGTGTGACAGATATAGATGGTCCATCTCTACACCAAATAGCTTCCTTCACTGCCCCAAAATGCCCACTTTCGCTACTACTCCTACTGATGACGTCACCGATGACGTCACAGATGACGTGAACATCCCTCAAATCGGGATGTACACCCAGAGAGCTACAAGATAACACCTGCCACGACACAATCGGACCAAGGATGGTCCCTCTCTACCCCAAACACATCTCCACGCACCCCCAAAATGGCCACTTTACTTACTACACCCAACTGCGCATGCGCAGATTGACGCGACTTGCACTTAAAAACACGCCATTCTACCCCACACATGCTTCACTTTGACACCTCCCACAACCCATTTGGACCCATAGTGGTCCATCTCTACCCCAAACACACCCCCCACATACCCCCCAACATGCCTGCTTTCTATACTACGGCCAGACTGCGCATGCGCAGACTATTGCACACGGACGAACCATTAGTCGATACATTACAAGCTCCACGGGAGCTTCAAAATAAGACCATAGGATCATAAGGGGCTCACCTAGACCCCAAAACGTTCACCCCGTATGGACATATACCTCCATAGCCATGCAGTATAGGCCTATGGGCCTACCCAGGCCTCGGTGAACTTTTTCCAAAAATTTCACCGCTTCGCTCCCATCGTGTTCTAAATGACGAGACGTGAAAAACAAGACCAAACAACCCATATCACAATGAACGTGTGTGAATTTCCCAGGTTGGACCTATACCCCATAGCCAGCCTATGGGCCTACCCAGGCCTCGGTGAGCTTTTTCCAAAAATTTCACCGTTTCGCTCCGGGACCCTTCCCATCGTGTTCTAAATGACGAGATGTGAAAAACAAATCCAAGCAATCCATATCACAATGAACGTGTGTGAATTTCCCAGGTTGAACCTATACCCCCATATAGCCAGCCTATAGGCCTATATACAGACCTCGGTGACTTTTCCCAAAAATTTCACCGATTCGCTCCGGGACCCTTCCCATTGTCATTTTCTTGGCGAAACGAAAAAAACGAGACCCCACAAGCCATAGTAAAGCCCGCGAAAAAAATTGACCATCCCCATACCCCATACAGGCATTTTCCTTTATATTGTATAATACAGACCCCTATTGTAGGGGTAAAGTCCGTGTTCCGCTTTTTATAGTTTCGGGAAAAAATCCTAATTTTACATGCACCCACCCCATTGACTTGATAGGCAGGCCCCGATAAGCCGGGGAGCGATATTAGCCCTTTTGGCTAGGGTTGATAGGGGTTTTCCCCTAGTTTAGGGGTGAAGTCCGTGTTCCGCATTTTATATTTTCGGGGACAAATCTTAATTTTACATGCACCCACCCCATTGACTTGATAGGCAGGCCCCGATAAGCCCGGAGACCGATATTAGCCATTTGGCTAGAGTTGATAGGGGTTTTCCCCTAGTTTAGGGATAAAGTCCGTGTTTCGCTTTTTATAGTTTCGGGAAAAAATCCTAATTTTACATGGACCCACCCATGACTGAATGGCCCTAGAGGAGCGCTTCACTTTGACACCTCACTCGACCCATTTGGTCCACTAGGGACCCACCCCTGTCACAAAACGTCTATTCCCATACTCTTTTTAGGCATTCTCCGTATACATTAACATTGGAAGTCACTTGGTTGACATGGGACTACGTTCTGTCCGCGGAGGAATACAAAGGTTACAGGTTGCCGGAACTACTTTTGACCTCCACGTGACCTTGAGCTGGTGCCGCATCCTGGTGCCCCAGAGGGCGATGGGGCGTCCCCTATACCTTTAACCTGGAAAAAAGGGGACCAAGAGTTACTTCCCTGGAAAAGGGGCTCTGAAATGCCGGCTCCCTACTACTACGGTCAACACGATACTTGGTGGATATTATCGGCATAGTCTGAAGATGCTCATGTGCTCCTCTCATTGGCGGAGGATATTTCCTTACTGAGTTATTGCCCTTCACAATTCAAAATACTGTAGATTAAATTATATCATCTTGTCAACGCAACTTCTCCTGCACATTTGATATGGTTCACATAATACTTGGTGGATATTATCAGCACAGTCCAGAGATGTGCATGTGCTCTTCCCGTTGACGGAAGAGTTTTCCTTACAGAGTTATTACCCTTTACAGTTCAAAGTATTGTAGATCCGTCCGTATTTCTTGTCAACGCAACTCCCCATACACTTTTGATACGGTCAACACGATACTTGGTGGATATTATCGGCATAGTCTGAAGATGCGCTGTGCTCTTCCCATTCACGGGGGATATTTCCTTACTGAGTTATTGCCCTTTACAATTCAAAATACTGTAGATTAAATTATATAATCTTGTCAAGGGAACTTCTACACATTTGATATGGTTCGCCTAATACTCGTTAGATATTATCGGTACAGTCCGGAGAAACCTAAAACCAAGATGGTAAATCAGGGGAATACCATCTGGACGTAACGCTATGAAAACTTCGTGCGAAATGTTCGCCGATATTCTATTGATTGCCATAATAAGCTAATCACGACCATTTCTACCTCTTCTCTTTGACAGTGATTGACGTTTACTTCACGGAGTCTAACATCTTCGCACGGCACAATCTTTTGATATTTTCTACCTCTAACAAAGCCAGACTTTTCGGCGGGAGTAAACTCTTTGATCTTTACGGTTTTCCACGCACACGGTCTGGAAATGATGCCATATTTGGATACTGTTTCAGGATAATGTTTATACATTACGTGTGTAATTACTGTAGGCGTGATTTTGAAATTGTTTCAACAAGCTATCCACCTGATTGGCTAACAATAGTAGTTTCAAATTCGCACGGGATTTACATAGGGCTGAATTCAGATATAATATTTCGTGATATTATATCTGAGTTTACTGAGATCGAGTCCGGAGATGCGCATGTGCTCTTCCCGTTGACGGAAGAGTTTTCCTTTCAGAATTATTGCCCTTTACAGTTCAAAGTGTTGTAGATCCGTCTGTCCGTATTTCTCGTCAACGCAACTCATACTACACTTTTGATACGGTTCATACGATACTATAGCCTGTCCATTTTAATTAGTCGTCTACTTTGGAGCGTGTCAAAAATCAGTAGCTAACTCTGAATAAATTTTCTTTTCAGCATCGTGTAGAACAAAGTGAACTCTACAAAATGACCACCAGTAATCCTTGATATCGATAATATATAACGCTTGAAATAACTTTGTAATTCTCTCCATATAAAACTCCAGTACGGTTGTTTCATGTACCGGGCCTCGAGTGAGTGAGTGAATAGAATTTAACGTCGCTTTCAACATTATTTCAGCTATATCACGACGAAACAACTAAGCACCACCCAGCCCAGTTGTGTTCCTGCTACTTCAAAGAAGAAATCTTTGAAGCAGCATGGAACCAGACACCCTCCATCCACCCTATAAAACACTGAGGACAGCGCACAAGACACAGACAGGACGCTTACATGGTGCAATAAAGACAAGTGATATTATAGTGCTAGACATCACATTATCTAGTTCCTGTTGCTCCTCAGCAAAATGCGTTGAAGCAACAGGAACCAGTGCCCACCCAACCACCCGCTACCGGGCCTCGATTACATAGGTAGACGTCATAATATATTCGTGTTTACTAGCACAAAGGTCAACAATGCCGTGTACGGTCATAGAGGTGTGTGCGGTTTATCATTCGGTAATTTCACTGGGCATGGGATATAAGCGACACTCCAACCGACCACCTGTTATTACCTTATACGGTATTGATGGCCTTTGTGCCAGTGATCATGAATACATTATGAAGTTTCCCTATGTAATTGAGACCGGTATAAACAACCGTACTGGAGTTTTATATGGAGAGAATTACAAAGTTATTTCAAGCGTGATATATTGTCGATATCACGAAGAAATGGTAGTCATTTTGTAGCGTTCAGTTTGTTCTACACGCTGCAAAAAAGAAAATTTATGCAGAGTTACTTATTGATTTTTGATTAGGTCCAAAGTAGACGACTAATTAAAATGGACAGGCTTTAGAATATATATAGGGGTGCAAAATGCTTACATTAATACGAGGCGCGCTATCATGTGATACTGTCCTGTGTTCTTTTCTTCTTTTTTTCTTATCTAAAAAATTATCGGTAAAACGCCCAGAAGTAGACTTCAGAATGCGACATTTTCATTTGATTCCCCGACAATATTGTTAGACCTGTCCGAAAATATTCAGGGCCGATATTTATTGCTCGACTGCTGATAAACAACGCAGAAGGACACATTGATGTTTTCTGATTAGGGTATTACCTATTCATTTTCTCTTCGCTTGCAACTTGGTGTATCTCGAAACTGAAGCCGTACGTTCGTGAACGACCGTTATCCTTGTCTCCAACCATCAAATGTTCGTCAGACTATGCAACACCGAGTTTCGTGGAGCTTCGTTGGAAAGTCACAGGCTTTGAAAAATGGAATATCTACGTGTATCAATACTTTGAAGTTCGGATCACCAACTCTACCGGTATATATCGTGAACAATCTGATTAAAACTCAGATTTAATAACCACTCCTCTATAGGACATGTCGCTACTTAAGATCTTAAATCTGTCGCGCATGTCAGACTGGCGAACAATCACAGTCCAACTTCAACGGGCGAATAGGTGCCTATCCGAGCAAATAATAATCTTCGGTGATTGCTCATGGAAAGCAAGAACTTTGTCAGCCGCCTGGGTTGGATTTTTCTGCGCCTCGTTCACTACAGAAATAATCGGATATGCACCTATCCGCTCGTTGGAGTTGGACTGTCGCCAGTCTGACATGCGCGACAGATTTAAGATACAGACTGTCCCAGATCTTAATTAGCGACATGTCCGATAGAGGAGCGGTTATTAAGTCTTGAGTTTTAATCAGATTGTATCGTGAAAGACTAACGTTGGTTGTTCGTCTGCATTTGGGTGGATCTCAGCCGATGCCCCCTTTATTTGGCCAGAATTCGTCATTTTCTCCGAAAACATGAATAGATTTCACGAAAATATTCAGTACATCGACGTTTTTTTCACTCAAATTGTAGGTCCCACGCATGGTTAATTTGAAGAGTTATCTCCCCTTTAGTGTGATCACCAGTGTGCCGGCTTTGTGTGGCCTGAGATTCTCGGTGTTTTTCACGACTTTCGTCCTGATGAGCTTACATATGCACGTGTATATCTTCGCACGATTCCGTGTACAAAGCATTACGATTCAATGGTCATTGTAACTTATCGTAAATAGTTTACAAATGTCATCGGAAGCCGGTGATAGTGACAGTGTTGAAAACTGGGGTCTCTTTCAGTCTTTTCTGGGATCCCATGCTGACATACTCGTATTTCTGTCTTGTTGACTGTCAGGTATATTTTCGTGGCTCGGCATTTAGTCATCTTTCAACTCAAGGCAGTTTAGGAATTGCATTTTTTTCGTTTGATTAGATTTCCTTAAATATACAGCATGGCTCTAAAAGTCCGAGACTGAATATTTTTCAACAAAACGGGTTATCTCCCCATGATTGCGACCAGCAAAACGGTTTGCTCTGCATTTCGTTTTGTTCTTGGAGGGTGAAATGTTTACGGTGTATCATACGATTCAGACTGTTTATCTTGATGTTCCTATATCTCTATATTTATATCAGCGTTGCATGAGCCAGATCACGAGATACTTTTATATTACGGTGTATGTCACAAAGTTACCTCCCCTTCAATTGTGACAAACGGAAGAACCACATCCTTCTCTCACATCAGATTGTATATCCTACGGTCAGATATACCCTATAGTTACTTAAATGGCTTACTTCAGTTTATTCTGACTGCAGGTTATACGAGCTCTATGCTCAGCTCATCTCTACGTGAATCTACTACATCTCCGTCACTTCCTGTGGTAAAACGGGCATAATAATATAGGGCATTCTGTCCATTTCATTGTCTGTCGAGCGTCTCTCAACAGTAGACACTTAGGGCAGAGACCACTGACTGTGGTAACTGTTCCATAGCTTACATATCGCGACCATTAAATCTTTTCCTCTGGTGAAAAAGTTTAATTAAGTGATCATAATGCAAAGTCAAAATTGGATTCAGTTCACTCATAAACACCTGTTGTTAACATTTTTAAAGTTTTGATCACGTCTCCTCTAGTTCCACGGTACATAATGGATGGATGGCAGCTTTAAGAACCTTAATTAAGCCATCACTGTAGCTCATGTCTCTAATTGAGGGCACTAGCTTGGTTGCTATCCCCTGGACACCTTCAATGGCTTCTATAGGCTTTTCTTGTATGGGTACCGTACCACACCGAGATCACATTGTATGGGTACCGTACCACACTGAGATCACATTGTATGGGTACCGTACCACACTGAGATCACATTGTATGGGTACCGTACCACACCGAGATCACATAATCAATGTGCAGACAAACCTTATAGAGTTACAAGAAGTTTTCCAAATCCAGAAATCTTAAAGGTGAACTGTAAAGCTTTTATTAATGTTTTTTTTTTAGATGTTGCTCGTACATACATCTTGTATTATGTGACTTAACTGTTATAATACGATTTTGTGGTGAATATATTTTGCTAAATTGTATGAATAACAATATTAAAGTTATCCTGTTATAAAATCCATATTGAAAGCTTGCATCACTTGTCTCTCTTTGTTTGTGGAATGTTATGGCGTTATAGAGGTCTCCTTCATTCAAGTTTTAGTTAAAGTATCACTTTACATGACATCATGCTACGTCGGATAAATGAATGAGGACCACTATAACGTCATTACATTCCAAAAACAATGGGAGGCAATCGATGACGTTTTCCAAAGTTGTGGCTCCTGTTTTCTGGTGGTATAAGTTTTGACTTCTCATATACCCGGAAGAAGAAAATAGTCCACAGAACTATTACCACACATAAACAACTATACCTAAAAAGGCCTTGATTTCCAACATTTTTAGCAGAACATTGGAAAGCTTTGCAGTTCACCTTTAAACGGAACGGAGTAGGCTCATGATGTCACGGCAAAACAAGATGGGTCATGTGCTCTTGTCAAATAACTGAGCATCTAACATGTTGATTTTTCTAACATATACTGCATGCGTGTCCAACTGTGTCACATGCATATACACACTTTCTGTAGCGAACAAATTGTTAAATACCAAATGCGCACCACATATTTTGGTTCAATGCAGTCTGAGGGTGTTACACTGACTGTTCAAAAACTCTGATGGCATAATGCACAGAATAGGCTCAGTAAAAAAATGTTTAATTTATTATCACCTCGCATACTTTCATTGCCCCAGATGTCTGATGATTAGGTGATGATAAACAAAGGATTTATTTAATAAGCCTTGGTACATGTAGTAGGCTCCTTCTGAATTGATACATCGTAATATTTGAGTATGTGTTGTACGCGGAGAGGAAAATGACGTCATTGCGTGAAGTTTGAGTTCTGTAGCGATGCTCACGAATCTGAATCCTGAACAGCTGCGGCCATGGGATAACGTAATGGCTCGTGCCTAAATTGGTTCACGTTACATTGGTAGAATGCACCACACATGTATACGCTTGTTGACACGGCTGTGGCTGTTTATTTTGAAAGACCAATTCCTTATACTTTCTCGTGAATAGTAGAAGATGTGTTTTATGTTGTACCAGTCATAACATATCACTTTCGCGGAGTTTGAGAGACATCGATTTCAGTCCAGATTTGAGGCCGATCACGTCTTTAAGAGAACTCGATTTTTCCTTTTCTTTATATTGACATTTGTAATTGTAGATAAATTGCTGGAACTCGGAAGAGCTAGCTTCTATCTCACGATGGCACAGCCCGCTCCGGACCCTGTATATATACTGAGAGGATCTGAGAGTCCCATTACAGCATTACATTTCCTAACAGTCAACCAGCAAACAGTGCTTGTATCGGGAAATTCACAAGGCAGTCTGCAGATCTGGGATCTAGAAACCAAGCGAATACGAGAAAGCATCATTCACCAAAGTGGACAGTCTGTTTTGTGGATAGGTCAAGATTTGGATACCGGCCAAGTTTTCAGCCAAAGTAGAGCTGGGACAGTTCATGTTTGGTCATTCACTGATGGGACTTGGACCAAGTCGGGTTTGTATGCAATATGGATTATTTTGGTTAACAATGCAGTCACAAAGAAATTGTAACTCTTCTCTTGGGGAGATTAATTTAGTCAATAAACAGAGGTTACCCTAGTTCTTCTAATTTTTCGAACAGCATTTTTTAGACTTGGAAGCAGGAGAAAAACATCTTTACGTCAACTGAGGCTAAATACTGTGGCATGGATATGTTATTCATCCCAAGTACTAAACAGACAGCTAGTAAAATTTGCAGAATGTTTGCAGAATTTCTCTCTGCAGATGCCTGAAGTTAACTTTTGCCATCTGAACAATCAGAAGAAATAGGGTATGGTAGGTCCAAAATGCCAGGCAAGATTCCAAAATGTATGATCCTGTATTACTGGTTTCAATTCTGTGGCAATACTCGAGATTGATTGGTTGTCACAGTTGAGGACGCCTATCATTGGGACATGATCAATCATTCGGGTCTGTGGCTTTCGATTTGGGCTTGATAATTTCTGCAATGTGGAGGACGAGTCTAGATCCAGGGAGAATTTGAACCACTGATGTGACCTGTCTACTGTTTAAATGGACAGGGGAGACAACCAGTCTAACTAGTTGAATAATTATGAACAATATGACAATTATTTCATCACTTCGTATGTTACAATTGGCAGTCTTGCCCTACTAACGTTACTTTGAGTATCAAATCCTGGGACAGAAAATCTGGAAAATATTGTCTTCAGCCTATGACACTTTGGGCTAAATCAAACCAGACCTCCGAAGTGAACTGAAATCGATATCAGAGTGACGTCCGCGCCCATATCACCAACACGGTAGTCAATTTGAAATGAACAAGCCTGTCAATCGAGTTGCGCCGCCCAATGAAACTGCTTCAAGTTTGAATTGTTTATATTTGATCAGATTTTATGAGAGCATAGGTGTGCATGGATGTCTAGACTAAAACAAGACCAAACGGCTCACATTTTCAGAGCCTGGAGAACGTATCTTCAAGATATTCCGTCCCAGGATTTGATCCTCAGAGTATACTATTGTGGGTCATGTGATTTAGCTATTGAGAGTTCCAATCTATTACATAAAGTATATACATTCGTTATCATTATCTTCACAGGATCTATCCCGTCAGCCAATATAGGCTTCTGTGGCTGCTGCTTTTTGGGATCAGGATCCGGTGGCCTTCTCGCGGTACCCAGCATCAACAGCCAATCACAAATTGACGTCTTTGATTTGACCAATCAACATAGAATTGCTAGCCTCAAACCAGAACTATCCTCAAACAAATATGGCATGTGCATGGCTGTCAAAACTGCTGGTCAAAGTCCGGGAAACAAAGACAAACTTTTAATTGGTTATGAGGACGGTACTGTTGCATTGTGGGATTTGAGAGTACAGAAAATCTTGCACCAGTATAAGGTACACCAGGAATCTGTCATGTGTCTGGATTTTAGCGAAACATACACTTTAGGCATAACAGGTTCTACTGACATCAACCTAGTGACATGGAAAATAATAAATGAAGAGATCACACCCCATAAGGAGCTTAAAATAACAAACCCTGGCCTCAATGACGTGGTGATAAGAAACGACCAGAAAATATTCGCAACAGCAGGATGGGATTCTCAAGTTCGCGTCTTCGGGGTGAAAAAACTGACACCTCTGGCAGTACTGTCGTACCACAGGGAGAGTGTACAATGTTTGTCGTTCTCTCCAGAAAACTTGTTGGCGTGTGGATCGAGAGACGGTCGTATAAGTCTGTGGGACATTTACAGGTAGTGAACCAATATGGGGACCATTTCTGTGTATGCTAGATAGAATAGAATCATTGACCAGCCAGTGAGATTGTAAACCATCATGTACTAGCCAAGCCTGGTACAAGAGACTTGCAGACAAAATACTTGTTGGAACCAGGGTTTGCCACAGATAATAGTTTTCCACAAAGTCATTTAGCTAGGATTTGAAAACAGGTGTCTCAGTTCCACTTTTCCCAGACAATAGGGTGTCTCACTCCTATCTCTTCCATGACGTCGTCTCTCAAAGACATCGATACTCATGGGTAGGTAAAAGTCTGATGCTGCAATAAAAATTGCAGAGCCAATTTCCAGGCCTGCAAGTGCCTCCTATATTGTTGAGTCATTCCTATATTTTCATATATATTTTTCTCAAAAACCTCCTTTATTTCTTATATTTTGACTTTTTCTCATGAAAACTTGCACCAATGCATGAGGAAATACATTTCAGAAGAAAAAAAATTGCGGAGCGAAACATTTCAATCTCTCTTTGTTGAATCAAGCAGCAGAACGGGTCTCCTCAATCACCACCACTATGACCACATTCAGTGAAGATAATTTCATTAAACACCAGAAAGCTAACAAGTTTGGAACATACAGTGTAGTATTGACTTGTCTTACACTCCTTTATTCCCTATATTTTATTAGAACACAGGAAGGAAGCAATCAGAGATTGCTCAATTGTATACACCCCCCCCCCCCAATCAGACACTGCCCCGCCATTGTTCTGTTCTGTATTGGTCAGTGGAGGCCTAATTTGGATAATTATAAAAATTCTGTTTAAGTCACTTGTTTTGCCATGCCTCGCATAATACATATTCCATAATACATATCGACCAACAAGTGATAATACAATGTTTTGATGGTTGAAATTATGAAGCGATCAGTGAACTTCGAATTTTGCAACCAATTCACTCTTTTTGGGGCAATTTCATACTTCAGGACCTATGTGGTCTGCTTTGGAATGTAGAATTACATATATATAGCCATTTTCCCCAGTCTGAATCGGTTATGGACTGAGATCCAGCCTGCACAAATAAATATATCCCATTCACTCAAGTTTGATAAACGAAGGGCCATAACTCTTGAAAATATAACCGAAAGCAGAGAAACTTCACGCTGCACAATTATGGGGCATCGACCACATATCATGCAAATTTCATAATTGTCCATACAATATTAACCGAGATCCAGCCCGGACAAGTCCCAATTCACAAAAATTTGAAGAAAAAAGGGCCATAACTCTTGAAAATATATGCGAAACGCAGAGAAACTTCACGCTGCACAACTACAGGGCACTGACCACATATCCTGCAAATTTCATAATTGTCCATACAATATTAACCGAGATCCAGCCCGGACAAATCCCAATTCAAGGAGATTTCAGGAACAAAGGGCCATAACTCTTGAAAATATAAGCGAAACGCGGAGAAACTTCACGCTGCACAACTACGGGGCACTGACCACATATCCTGCAAATTTCATAATTGTCCATACAATATTAACCAAGATCCAGCCCGGACAAGTCCCATTCACAGAGATTTCAGAAAAAGGGCCATAACTCTAGAAAATAATACCGGAACTCGGAAAAACTTTACGCTGCACAACTACGAGGCACTGGTCACATTCCATTGCGCGGACAAGACAGATGGACGGACGGACGGATGGACAGACGGACAAAGCGATCGCTATATGCCCCCCCCTAGTTAGGGGGGCATAAAAATTCCTATATTTCTCCTAAATCTTTTCCTATATTTTCACAGGTGAGCCACTTGCAGGTCTGAATTTCCTCAAACTAACTGCAGTAATCAGTCACTCAGTTCTAAGGAGAATGATCATTCTCACTCTCCATGACTCTCCTAAATATTTCTTTAGGAGAGCTTTTGATCACTCTCCTCAAAACCGCCAAAGCAATGAAGAGTGATATCGGAGAGAGTGCAGAGGTATCGCTTTTCCACGTGAAACTGATTCCCGTCAAATTCCTACAAAATAATTCAGGGGAATTCAACAGAAATTTTTGCAATCTGTACAGATATGATAGCTCTGGATTCCCGTAATGTGTTTTGTGGGAATCTGTCCGGATTCCCATAAACTTCAATGAATAACAAGGCCTGGAGTGATCTCTCGCATCATTCATGGGATACAGAATTTGGGAGAGCATTTAAATAACATGAGAGACGTATATGAGGAATGTGCACACAAACAAAATTACTCTGATGAGATCCCACCAAAGACCTTTCGTGAAGTCTGAAAAAGAAGAAACTGGATCGGGAAGGGGAGATGGTCTATCTTTATTTACGTCAATAAATCCTAATGTATTCCGCTGACTGCCGAATCAACATGCCTCGTAGCTTCCTCACTTTCTACATTAGAATGGGGACACGTCTCCAGCGAAGGTTTGAGACACCTGTGGGCTTTCTACGCCTGCCAGTGTCCTGTTTAGATAGGTTTGGAATAAAACCGGGGCCCATTTTATACATTCCTCACATGCATTATCCCAGGTGCATACGACCCCATGTCGACAGCTTGGGCAAGTAGAATGAAGTTTAAACAAGGGCTTTGTTTGACCACACGAGATGCATGACATTTGAGAGGCCATATCACTTGATAATTGTAAGGAATACTTCCCAAAGGACTTCTGGAAGAATATCAGGCATTGTAAGGTAATCCAACAGTAGTGATTTCGACAAAAAACTCGATTTTTACGGAGCTGAACAGTAATGGCGACTTGGGGTTTCAGTTGAAGGAACAAGAAGGAAGTTTGGGTGTGAGCATGCGCATGACCTGCAGGGTGGGGATCTGTGTTATTTTTAGATTCTTTTAGTGATGGACTCAATGAGGACACAGAGTGCAACAAGCTGAGTAGCTAGCAGGTCCTCCGCCAAGTAGCCTGTTTGAGAGCATACAGCATATACACTTCCAATATCTCCTTAATAATTATAACTTGGATAACTTGTGTATGTGGAAAGAGAGGTTTATCTGAAATTGTTGAGACAATTTGAGGAGGTTTGAGAAGCAGTAATGGGTAGTGTAACACTGAAATGTAAGTCTGTAGTTGTAAATGGATTTGTGGATGGTGAGGTTTATAAATTTGAAGGAAACCAATTGACGTGTGGATCGTGGAATACTGCGCAGTCGAGACAATTCAGCATCAAAATAACTGTAAGCGATAGGTAGTTTGGCTCGCATCATGGATTTTGTGTTCGCATTATATGAGATAGGTACATTGATTTGTAGATTTAAGGGAGAAATAATAAATTAGTAGGTTGGTGGATTTTATAACATCTCGACAGTTACTTACTGATTAAAAGGAGAATGACACCCATGTGATGAAATGATCTGTGTAAGGTAGAGGGAAGACTCCAGCTGTGGTATTTTTGAGTGAAGTGAAGATGAGATCTAGGGTTCCTCCATGCTGGTGTGTTGCGTCACTGATTAAGGACTTCAGGCCGAATTGTTGACACAGACTGTTTATTGAAGGGTCGTCATAGGTGAGGTTAAAGTCTCCACCAAGACCAGATATCAACTTCTTGTGGTACTGTGTGGAGTACTTTCTCTAGGTTGTTCATGAATTTTAATTTGTTCATGTTTGGTGGTCTGTGGGTCAATGGCAGTCATCTTGGAAAGATGGTCAATGGCAGTCCTCTTGGATTATGTACCTCAGTGAAAATCAATACCAATGGCCATCTAACTGATGTGAAGCACCTTCTCAAGTTTGAAGTCGATTGGTCGAGTTGTTCTAAGATATCGTGTTCACAAGAAGCGGAACGGACGGACTCCAAGATGGTCAATGGCAACCATCTTGGATTACATATTACCTCAATGAAAATCACCTTCTCGAGTTTGAAGTCGATTGGTCAAATTGTTCTCAAGATATCGCATTCACAAGATGCGAGACTGACGGAATCCAATATGGTCAATGGCAGCCATCTTGGATTAGAAAATCAATAACAATGGCCATCTAACTGATGTGAAGCACCTTCTCAAGTTTGAAGTTGATTAGTCAAATTGTTCTCGAGATATTGCGTTCACAATCTGTGGGACGGACAGACAGAAGCACAGATGGCTAGCATTTCCAAGTCCTCCCACCACTTTGTGTCGGAGGACAATAAGTGGAAGTGAGGTAAGTTTTACTGTGCAAATAACATGGTTTTTTCAACTATTGATAACTGATGTAAATCTGATAATATGGAGAATATATTCTTACTATTTCAATAAAGGACCAATAAGCTTAAATTTATGATAACTTCAGGTCAAAAATATACCAGTTATCATTGATTCAAAATATATTCTGGGTCAAAGTCCTAGGGAAGTGCTCGAAATGACAAACCGCCATCATAGAGGCCAGACAGCATTGTCCAGGGATTAACTTGAACTATAGTGGGACGAAGTTTTAAAAAGCTCCCAGCAGACAAAATAGTTCAAATTAAATATTTCCATATTTATTCAACATATATAAAATATATCAAGAATCTGAAACCCATTACATTACACCTTTGACATGATGGATATTTTTCTGAACACAAGATTGTTTGGAATATTTTAGAAACTTTAATTCAGTTCACCGAATTTGTGGTTTTAAATCATAACAGCCTAATGACAGTTTATACGCTTGAGTAAATCTTTAAAAGCAGTTCTTTTCAAAAGCCATCCGTGTCTTAATTCATATAAAATATACGTACATTCATCATGCCAGCACAAAAGCATCGGATATCTTCATAGAAATAGTATGGTTAGTTCTTTTAGGGAGCTTCTTGAAATTGAGGCACACTAGGAACTGGCATAAGGCATTCCAAACAGAGTGGCATGGTGCACCGTGTTGGACTCCATGCCATACAGTTTGGAATGCGGCAGACAAAGGATGGCCTATGCCATTCCAATTGGAACTCTAATCCATCCAGATGAGAACATCAAACCGGGCATGGTGTATCCTATTTGAATAACTCATATGTCATCCCTACCAGGGAACTCGGTTCCTAATTTCAAGAAGCTCCCTTACCAGTGTCATTAAACCGGTTTCTTCCTCTGCTACATTATAATGGATAAGAAATTTCATGTCAAATCACATGAAGGACATATACAAACTACGAGTTATTTGCCAAACCTGGCTGTAACTCAATTATTTCGTTTAGATCTAGAACACTTAATTATCAGGGCAATATTCACCTGTTTTAATCTCATTTTAGGCATATAATTTCAGCTCACTGTAGTTGTGGTTTCGAACCAAATCAACTTAATGGCTGTTTATGCTAGAGCACATCGTTAAAGGCAGTGCTTTTCAAAGTTATCCCAGATAAAGTGTTTATTGTTTATTGTCCATGCCTTAAATTCATATATACTATACATGTACTACTAGGTAGCTACAATGTAGCACTTCACCAGTTTTGATCAAGTGAAATGCCAATTTACCTTATATTTCAAATTGCAAAAATACTCAAATGACCTGGTAAAATATGTTGATCGCTTTATGAATGTGACACATCTGTCAACTGGTCAATGTCAAAAGAGAGCTACTCCTAGTAATGAAATTGCCATAGTTCCCATGTTGATAATTGCATGTGTATACACTTGGGTGGTTTTAATCTCTGTTTGGTATTTGGGACATTTGCTCATAACATTGGCTTCACATTTACACACACAATTATTCTATGTTTATCAGTCTGCCTTCAGCATTTTCACAAAGAGAGATCCAGACAGGGTTCATAGACATACAGCAGGATAAAATTTCAGGAATTTTCCAGGACTTTCCAGGTCAATAATTTTAATTTTCCAGGAGTCCTTAGTACAATAACTCGCAACAAAGATGAGCAAATTCACGAAGTTCAGCAACATCTTTTTGGCACAGTAACACATGACATCAGATCGCTGGTTCTCCCAGAAGATGAAAGTACGTTCTTCCAGAAGTCTCCAGGAGATGAACTTTATTTTTAAGCATTTTCCAGGACTTTCCAGGTTAGCAATTAAATTCCAGGAGTTTTAAGGACTTCCAGGAGGCGTATGAACCCTGTCCAGACACAAGATACAGTCGCAGTTGCCAGGTGGCAATCTTCTTTGTTAAAGGTGAACTGCAAAGCTTTTTTTTTTTTATCTAAAATGTTGCTTATATACATCTTGTCTTATGTGGCATAACTTTTATACGTTTTTTGGGCAAATATATTTTGCAAAATTGTACTAATAACAATATTTAAGTTATCCTGTTATAAATCCGTCTTGAAAACTTGAATCTCACTCAAAATGTAATGAGACTCATGAAACTCGCATTCATTATTCAGACAAAAATATTGTAAATACCATCAATATAGGCATAGAAAAAATACTATAGATAAACCTTTGAATATCCTCAATAAACCTTTAAATATCCTCAATAGATAAACCTTTAAATATCCTCAATATACCAGTAACACCTGAAACAACACCCACCAGTCAAAAAAATAAGTAATCCAAGGTTACATAAGGCTTTGTGAGCAAAGAACAGATGATTATTGACACATTTAACAACTACGGATATAATCCAGTGCAGGTGATGGATGGATGGATTTACTTGGGCACTCCATTGTGGTATGATGGGCACTAGTCATGCAGGAAATGCTGTGCAACCCGTTCCCCCACACCACCCTACACATGGCCCCTTGTGTCACATAAACACTGGCAACCTCCCCTCTATTGTTCTTGACTAATCTACTCAATCTCCCCGGCCCATAAACTCCGGCTCATATTGTCGGCTCGATAATATTCCTCTCCCACATTCGTATCGGCCCCAATTACAACATCAATGGATACAGAGAGCAAGCCCACGAATAAACCCATATGTCCACAATTATGGGACTATCAGTACTGGTAAACTTCAACATGTAATTTAGAAAAAAACTATGGTAAAAAATATCAGTCAAATTTAGTGTGGATCTCTGACAGTTCCATTATAACAATATTTACACTCCCTTCTCTCACATGGCAGTGTGACTAAGGTCACAGGACCTACGAAGTAGGGTAGGCATTAGGACTCCGACAAGCACTGAACTGTTGGAAATCCCCCCGCCCCAAGTTGAAATTCTGCCTATATTAAGATGGGCACTGCCCAAGTCCGAATCACCAGTGATTTTCATCAAAAATCACCAGAAATTTTCATCAAAGGTAGGTCAGCTCAGAACTTGCTGGTAACAGTCCCCTAATGCACCTTCATGCAAAAAATCAAGGTTCTAATGTCAACAGTTCTCCTTATTTTGCCGACGAAAGGATTCGGATGGACTCACTCACTCACTGACTGACTGACTACCGGAAAATTTGCAGATGGTAGCCTTCTTAGTAGGAATATAGTACCAGTACATTTTTATTTTTAATGTTTACCAAGATTTTGTTCAATCTGAGACCAAGTTTTTATCTGTACTCCAAGCAAACCATTCATGACAAAAGGGGGAGCAGGGAGCTCATTCTCTTTGCTGTAGATGGCACACATCTTAAACGGACACGGAGACTCTCTCCAGGCATATCGTAAACCTGTGATGGACATATTGGAACAGGCCTGATAGGAGAGTGTGGCACTGCTGACGTTGTACTTGACAATATGGACGGAGGTCCAGCGTGAGTCCATCTCTGAACAATGCGACTGGTTACTGGTCGAACAACACACCTTAAATACAAAGAACAATGGAACTGATTACAAGATGATCAACTCTCCCTGAACATGAAGAACAATAGGACTGGTTACTGGTCGAACAACACAATAAATACAAAGAACAATAGAACTGGTTACTGGTCAAATAACACCATAAATACAAAGAACAATAGGACTGTTTACTGGTCGAACAACACAATAAATACAAAGAACAATATGACTGGTTACTGGTAGAACACAATAAATACAAAGAACAATAGGACTGGTTACTGGTCGAACAACACAATAAATACAAAGAATAGAACTGGTTACTGGTCAAATAACACCATAAATACAAAGAACAATAGGACTGTTTACTGGTCGAACAACACAATATATACAAAGAACAATAGGACTGGTTACTGGTCGAACAACACAATAAATACAAAGAACAATAGGACTGGTTACTGGTCGAACAACACAATAAATACAAAGAACAATAGGACTGGTTACTGGTCGAACAACACAATAAATACAAAGAACAATAGGACTGGTTACAGGACGAACAACATGATAAATACAAAGAACCATATTGGAACTGTTTATTGGGTGCTGCAAAAAACACCAGCAATATTACGTAGACGGATTACCAACTGAACAATAAACTTTAAATTCAAACTGAACAATAGACAAACTACTCTTGCCTCAATATCTGTACAACATACCTCAAATCCTGCCTTGTTACGTACAACAATAGGGGAGGTGCCATTATCAAAGTCAAAGCTCAGGTGGGTAAGTCTGTCATCCAGGTGAAGTGCTGTTATCATCGGCCCTTGGAATTTGATCCCAGGTTGGCCATAGGCCACAGATAAGCCAGACAGCATCAGTCTCCAGGCCATGTCCTGCTTATCTCGTGGGTGGACACTGATGTGGAGATAGAACAGAAAAAGAGCCATCAACCCAGTTTGCTATCTTGGCAAGCAAAATTTATAGATGAATTTAAGTTGTAATAACCAAGTTTCAATTTCCTGGAAGATCAAGCTAGTGAGGGGAATTTATACCTGAAAATCAAAAAAGCTGATTACGTAAGCAATCTGATTAACGGTTCTACCAAATGGTCCCCATAATTATTTTGATGTTAAATGTTGTAAGTGGTTATATTTGACTTATAATAGCGCTTTACCGTTTCTGGGAATGGTCAAAGTTTTCAGAAAACTTGAAACCCTAGCTCCATCACCAAGCCTGTTTGAAAATGGCGAAGGCCATGACCTGCTTGCATATGATGTCAGAGTCTGATTACGATTAATTTTCTGACATGAAACAATCAATAAATGAATGCACCTGAAATTTTGATGCATTGGGGTGCACTCCACACTTGCCACGGTTTCGTACAAAGTGGCCCCTCCCTAATTTCATAATAAGGAAAGTCGCCTGTTTTTGACAGCATGGTAATTTTTCTTCCCTCTCTACTAACTGATATCTATAGTATCACCCTGCAGGACGTAACCATTTCTTCAAATGAGTATGTAACAATTGCTTGCTTATCGCACGTACGCGCCACTACAGAGTTAATCGTTTCCGAAATTGAATATCTGGCAGGCCAAAATCCTCACTTTTTCGGGGAACGAAAATGATGATTCCTTTATGGCGATAAAATTTTACAAAAAACGAGTAGGTCGACCCCCTGTTTTTTTCTCCTTTTTAAAATGCCTGTTGGATGGAGAAACTTTCACATGTCTAACAAGAAAATCATTTCGTTTGTTTTATCTGGATGGTGGGTCGAATTTGACACATTTTCGTACATTTTATGGAGTTTTTCAGAAAAGTTGAAGAAGGTTTAAGGAGGATTTCGCGTCTTTCCTTTTCAATTTGAATAGCTCACTTGTCTCCTGGAATAATGTCATGAGTGTGCCCATTTGGAAAATACATACTTTTACAGGGTTTTTGTTACATATATTTAAGACCGAAGACCCGAACCCATGTCTATTTTTAACCGCACATGATTTAGGTGTGGAATGCACCCTTGGTTAAGAAGGAATCAAAAGTTATTGAGCAAAAACGACCTTTTTTACCTCCATTTTAGAGAGCGGGATCGCCCTAACCTGCTAAAGTTGGAATAGCTTAGTGAGCTTGAATTGAGATTCCCCTTCCCCCTTGCCCTATTGGGAAATTCTGGTGACAGTCTCTGTCCTCTAGTATCAGTAAATTTTAATTGCATGTACCTTGAACCATCAGGTAAATCCATGGCAACGGACATAAACACATGAGGCATCCTTGAATTTGGAACGTAGCCTTTGTCAGCTGTTTGATGCCATCGGATATGAGGAAAACCACCGACAGCCGCTGTCTTCCTGAATGCAGATAACTGTAAATAATGACCAGAAATTCTCAGATATTGACTACAGGATTGCAACCAGAATGATTCCCTGCTATCAGCTGGCCAAAAAATACTCTCCAGTAAGAAGACTCTCCAGTTAGAAAGAAAAAAAGTTTGTTTTTCTTGAATAAGTTCAATGATCTATTTCACATGGCTATGTAGACCCGTCGGGTCAGTATTGGCCCATGCAGTAATATAAATACTGAGGAAAAAAATGAGCAAAAGTACAGGCACTAGTACCATTGCCAAGGTGACTGGTTATTTATTCAACTGCCTCAGGTTCTCATAAGAGAAGAAGAAATATAGCCCATTGGGCTCCAATACCGCTCGGCTATCAGTTGTTGTCTACACCCAGCAATCATGCATTGTATGAGATCATGCATTATTAGAACTTTGACAACTAGGTTAACAAAAATGTGATCTAGTAGGGTTGAATATAGTTCTCTCATATGAGAAATACACAGGAAGTTGGGCCAGGTCAGCTATTGCCAAGGCCTTATGTGATGGGAAAAAATTTGCACTGAGGTTCTGGTAGAGCATGACCAAATTCTTAGCTCTAAATATACTCTTCTAAAAGTTCATAATCAAATCAAGTAATTTGGAAATATAGATCAAGGTCAGTCATCAACAATTTTCCAGTCTATTAAAACTTAATTGCATATGGAACATGAATTTGGAGATCTTAAACTTCACATATAGAATTTGACCTTTTCAAAATAGGTCAAGGTCAGAAATATTCAATAAGACTTCAGATCCAGCCATAAGTGGTACAAATGTGGACAACGTAGATATAATCATTCATGAAATATTGTACTATATAGAATTTGACCTTGATAAAATAGGTCAAGGTCAGTCATCTTCGGCACACCTCTGGATCATCACCAGATATATACATAGTATTCATTTGGAAAGCCTAGCTATATTTCTTCATGTTATATCATAATGAACAGTAAATGACCTTGATAAAATAGGTCAAGGTCACTCAACTGAGACAGGCTTCTAGCCCATCACCAGTTGCATATGTAATATGAATTTGGAGATCCTAGCTTTAATCCTTTAAAAAATATAGCAAATACTAGAATTTGACCTTGATAAAATAGGTCAAGGTCAGTCATCTTCAGCACACCTCTGGATCTAACCCAGATGTATACATACTATTAATTTGGAAAGCCTAGCTATATGTCTTCATGTTTTATCATAATAAACAGTATACAACCTTGAAAAAATAGGCCAAGGTCACTCAACTGAGATAGGCTTCTAGCCAATCACCAGTTGCATATGTAATATGAATTTTGGAGATCCTAGCTTTAATCCTTTAAAAAATATAGCAAATACTAGAATTTGACCTTGAAAAAATAGGTCAAGGTCAGTCATTTTCAATAGGCTTCTGAACCTTCACCAGATGCATACGTGGTATGAATATACAATGCCTGGCTATAATCAGTCTTGAGATATCGTGTCCACAGACGGACGGACACACAGACGACGCTAACGACAATACCCTATTAAGTACTTTGGTGTCATATTTTTGCTATATTTGTATCACCAGGTATTAGTGGAGTTGAGTATTTCCTGATAATCTTATATATCTTCCATTCCTGCAGAAATTGTATTCACAGTATTTGACTTGGGACTTCCGCCCACATCACCTCTCCCGCCCACATCACCTCTCCCCCCGCTCCCCCCTCCCTCCCTCTATACCAGGTCTGTGCAGCATACAAATATGACCTGGGTAATTGGCTTGGTCAACTGAACTATAAATTCCAAGCATAGAGTATGCTGCTAGCAAGTTGAAACAGAAGGTAGAATATAGCAAATATGACTGCTCCAACAAGTCCAGACATTGGGTTCAGCATATGTTCAGAGCAGATGGATAAACAATTCGTGCAATTGTGTTCTACCCAAGTGAAAATTTGCAATGGAATTCCAGTGGGATGAGTGGAATTCAGTGGAATTTGAGAGAGATTCCAGTAGAATTTGAAAGGGATTCAACCAGCCAGCCAGTGAGTCACTCAGATGTCATCAATCCATAGTACGGATATTGCTCCGCAATCCGCCAAAAAATGGTGCTTGAGGATGGAATGGAGTTTTTTTTATCAATTTAGGCATGATCAAATTAATACATATGTTAGACAGAACATTTTCTATAGTCTATATTTCAGAATGCAACATAAGCTCATGTAAGGGAAATTTTTGAATTCAAGTATTTTATAACATGGTGACCAGTACATCCATACCTGAACAAAGCCAAATGGGAACATTGCATCTGTCTCGCCTAGACTTCCTGCGTGAAACTTTTTCCTCCAGTCAGAAATCATGGCAGGGAATGTACAGTTGTAGGTGTCTGGAACTGGGTGAAAACCGTTATCCTCCCCTGTATATTGCATAAAGATTAACAACGCATAGAGTACCCTCAAACAAAAAATTAAGATGGCCATCTTCTTTACATGGTAACATATTTATACACGAATTCTTGACATTATTCCCATCCGACATTTTCCCCACCGACACTTTCAATCTGATTAAAACTCAGACTTAATAACTGCTCCTCTATCGGACATGTCGCTAATTAAGATTTTGGACAGTCTTTATCTCAAATCTGTCGCGCATGTCAGACTGACAACCAATCACAGTCCAACTTCAACGGGCGAATAGGTGCCTATCCGAGCAAATAATAATCTTCGGTGATTGCTCATGGAGAGCAAGAACTTCGTCAGCCGCCTGGGTTGGATTTTTCTCGTTCACTACAGAAATAAATCGGATAGCAACCTATTCGCCTGTTGAAGTTGGACTGTGATTGGTCACCAGTCTGACATGCGCGACAGATTTGAGATACAGACTGTCCCAGATCTTAATTACCGACATGTCCGATAGAGGAGCGGTTATTAAGTCTGAGTTTTAATCAGATTGCGACACTTTCACCGGCATTTTCCCCAACGACATTATCCCCACCCGACATATTCCCTAATATTGTGAAAGGTCATAAACTTGACGAAAACAATCACTGATAATCAGAAAATTGTCTGTCTATGTGCCAGAACGCATGCCCCAGTTGGGGGTAATATAAAACTAGTACTGCATGTGATGCCTCGAACAGATCAGTGCTCATCCTCCTGTGACAAGGCCATTATAGTCCCTCTCAACTACGATATCATTGTTGCATACTGGCACACAGATAAGACTTTATGATATTTTTTTATTTTTTTTGGTCAAATTTATCTGATACGCGACAGGATCCACATTTCACAATATTGGAGTGGGGAAAATGTCGGGTGGGGATAATGTCGGTGGGGAAAATTTCGAGTGAGAATAATGTCGGTTCCATTCATACCCAGAGCTTACACCTAAGCAAAGGGAGGAGATCAAGAAGCCGAGAGATGAACTTGATGTTGTAAACTGGAAGGTGAAAAACTGCAATAATGATTAGAGAGGGCAACATAGTACCCATCCCGGCTGATCACTGGCAAGATTTTCAAACCTAATGCGAGGATTATAAACAATGTACATAGTTTTAACCTTAATGATCAGGTGCAGTTATGTATATGGTAATTCCTCCAATACATCGATTACCCTATTAGAAATCAATCACCCATGATTTTAGGAGAAAAATTCGATCAGAAGTTGTAATAATTCAATTATCCCTGATTTTCAATTCGATCAGAAGTTGTAATAATTCAATTATCCTGATTTTCAGTAGATCCCGTTTTAAAACAAGAGCCGAAGGGGCTTCAATATACGCCCGTATATCTGGAATTACATTTGGTCTAAATTTCAAGGTTGTTTAATAGCCTTGATTCCAATTGGTAGCTAGCAATCCAGAGAAAGGTCTACAATTTTGTGCGTCTGAGAATGTAACATATATCACATCTTATACTCAATGACAAACTAAAATGGGCTTAACTCTTGGTAACTAGTTGACCTTGAAGCAAGAGCCGAGAGCTCACATATCCCACACTGAAATCGACAATAATCAAACAAGAAAATAGTAGTTTTCCTGCAAATGGATTCCTTTCAACCGAGAGAATTTTTCATGAAGGAAGAAGAAAGTGATGAAGTAAACCTTTGTTCTTGAGTTAATAAACAGGTATGAAGTTCATGAAGGACCCCTCTCCCCATTGAATTAGTAAATGTATGGTTTTTATGTCACAACAGTTTAACTAAATGTAGCCGTTTCAAACATGGGAGACAACTCCACAGGACAAATGCCATATACATGTAGGGGAGAGAGAACTCTGAATATTCCAATCTAACAGATATAGTCAGATAAACTTGATTCAGTTTTGGGGGACTGTGACCTTGACCTTTGACAAATTGATTTCAAAATGTATGGCTCCTCTTTGCCATGCGAGTAAGGTATACTCAAAGTTTGGTACCAATCATACCTTGAAACTAGAGATATCACATGGACAACAAGTGTTAATGGATGAATGGACAGAACGCAACATCGCATCATATGACCTCGTCTTGGACAGGCATACGAAAATGTGACTTTTAATGATTTCTTGATTTTGGGGTCACAGTGACCTTGACCGTTGACCCACATTTCATGTCCCTCTAATGTATCTACTGGCAGAAAAAAAGTAATTTTTGACGATTTTCTGATTTTTGGATCACAGTGACCTTGACCTTTGACCTGACCTAAATTTTGGTACACGACACATCGTCTTCCCTCAATGTATCAATGGACTCAAAAAAAATCAGATTTTTATGAATTTCATGATTTTGGGAATCACAGTGACCTTGATGTTCGGCCTTGACCTACATTTTGGTACGTGGCACATCATGTCCCCCATATGTATATACTGACACAACAAAAAATAATTTTTAAAGATTTCTTGATTCTGGGGTCACAGTGACCTTGACTATTGACCTTGACCTAAATTTCGGTACATGACAAACCGTCTCCCCGTAATTTCTCAATGGACACAAAAAATCATGATTTTTAACAATTTCACGATTTTGGGGTCACAGTGACCTTGACCTTTGACCTACATTTTGGTAAGTGACACATCGTGTCCCCCAAATGTATCTAGGCCTACTGACACAAAAAAAATGTTATTTTTAATAATTTCCTGATTTTGGAGTCCGTGACCTTTGACCTTCGACCTTGACCTAATTTTTGGTATGCAACACTTCATTTCCTCCTATTGAATCCACTTTCCTGATTTTTCAGTCACACTGACCTTTGACCTCTGACCCCGACCTACATTTGGTATGCAACACATCGTTCTCCCCTAGGGCATCCACTCACCAAAAATTAGAACTCTAGAAAACTGTCAATGATCAATGATTCCCTGATTTTAGGCAACAGTGACCTTTGACCTCTGACCTCTGACATCAATTTTGGTACCGAAACATCGTCTTCACCTAGCGTATCCACTCACAAAAAACTGCAACTGTGGATAGAAAACGTTCACAGATATAGACCGGACACGAACACTTCAGTGATTTCCTGTTTTTTAGGCCAGTGACCTTTGACCTCTAACCTCGACCTTCATTTTGGTACGTGACACATCGTCTCACCGTAGGGTATCCACTCACCAAAAATTGGAACTGTAGATAGGAAACTGTTCCAGATATAGACCGGACACGTGGACCGGACAGACGGACGGAAACCGCCATCACATAATACGTCCACCTTTTGGCGGGTGTATAAAAAAACGATCACACTCATGTTAAATGTGCTCTTTATTGACGTGTGTCAGTGACAGTGGAAATACAGTTATGGATGTGGTAAGACCATATGTAGCATATCTAGACTTATCACGGACTAATCATATAAACTTGCAACTGTTTATTGGAAGTCTGGATCTTCTAATCTAGGAAAGGATTTCCAAGTCTGTCTCACATAGTTGCAATCATTTTCATATTCTTCCTGGTTGGTAAAGGGAGACCGTATAGTTGCCAAATTTGTCCGAGGGATAACGGTATAATTCAGCTCAATATGCTCGAGTATTCACTCGAATTAGCTGAATTAGTGATGTTAAACCCTCAAGTAAAGTTTCCATCAAATGAAAGACTATTGGAGACTGTGTCCAATAATATTTTTTGTTATTTTTTACGATTTTATTACACAGAGTAAACTGCAAATAAAGCATGGTATTCTATGGTGGTCTGTTGCGATCATATCTAGGTCCGGTGACGTCACACTGCCTTAATACATATATTTCAAACTGTGTATGCACTTTCCAATGCTTGATTCAAGCTTAAGGTGTGTATACTTGGAGATTCAACACAAAATCACTGTTTCAAAGTGCAAAATCGAGGAAATTAAATGCAAGATTCAAATTGACTTGGCACTTATGAGTTACCATACAAAAAGTCAAGTAATTTTTTACCTAATTAGAAAAAATCACATAAATGAAATAAAAATATATTTGGATACAGTTGAATCTTGTCTTTCATTTGACCTTCACTTCGTCTGAGGGTTTACTATCGCTTTAATCAAATCCTGGCCACTTGCATAGAATTTCAACTCAATTATGTGCCGACACACTAGCATCGTTGGAAACTGGACCTTTTCTGATTCATTCTCCGCAGATAAACTAAATACTGCTAATACTAACACTGCTAAATACATGACTTTCTGGAATTGTCAGTTTTCAATCATTTGGCAATAAATCGATATCACCCCTCTGTTCTATAATACCTCAAATATCACTTCCGGTGATCGATTTATTAGAGGAAATACTGTACGGTATGTACCTTGTTTCTGGAAGGCTTCATCTGCAGAAAATTTGGCATTGTCTTGACCAGGATTTATCCCAAATTACACCCCGATACATGGTATAAAAGACCTACGTACCTTGATACCAGATGACTCCATATATGGTCATGTTAAGAAGAGGATGCACCATTGAGTTCCATAACCCACTTTTAATATTCGGGTCTCTACAACAATGAAGAACAAATACATATTTTTAACGGATGTTCCCTTGGCCCAACTCTGTATTAAACGAGAGATCCTGAAGGATCTTGGGGCCCACCATTGTCCAATAATTGTAAGCTAATGACAAGAGGATCTTTTTGTCCATTGTTATTAAGAACAAACGATTGATTTGTAATTTTGTTTGCACAATTTCGAATTTGAGCAAAAAAGATCGGGAAAAAGGGACACTGGAAAACACCAAGATATTATCTTTCTAAGTTTCAAGATTTCTAGAAACTGTACTTGATGTCGGTTGTTATAGTACAAGTGAAATGAGCAAAGTTAGTCTGAAATTGAATGTCATGAGGATCCTTCGTCTTTGTTTTGTAGTATTTTTTATTTTTTTTGCACGTGTCATCATTGGGTACTGGAAGCGAAAACAAATCTCTTTAACACTTTGGCATGAGCTATGAAACATACTTAAGATTTTATAATTAGGAACGAATGCTACGTAATTCTGTTCTGTTACTTTGCTAGTTTGAGATATCTCTTTTAAGATACCATGCTCGAAGATGGTACAAACTTAAAGGATTTTAATCAATATTTTGTTCTCTCTGGAATATGTGTCAGAAGAGTTAGTACCTAATTAAGAAAAATTTTCCTCGTCCCCTGTGGGCGTATTTAAGCCTTTTTAATTAAAGACCTGTAGCTCAATTTCCGCCAGTTAACCCGTTAATGAGCTTAGGCGTCACGTGATCTTGTGACGTCAGACAGGCGACCATCTCCTGTGGGCAGCTGTCGGCGCTATATATTAAGCTGTGGATTTGCGATTACTCCATCGCGTATATCGCTGTATAATTAATCGAAAACGATTCAAAACCATGGAGGAATATGCCAGTGATGATGATCTATATACAGACGACATAAATGGACATCTTGACGCTCTGCCGTATCAGTTTGAACCCGTACCAAACGACCGAAATGAGATGGAACAGAGGGAAAGCGAATCTGAAACAGATAAACCGTCTTGTAAACACATACTGGTATGTTATTTATTATCTATGCCGGACGTTATATATAGGCCCCCTATGCACAGAAAGAATAAATATTTAGACAATGATCGAAATAATTTGTTAGTCCAGGCCTAGCTGGTGAAATTTCAACACTGAGACGTACGCCAATTTTGGAGTTTTCTCTTTCGTTCAGGTCAGTTTGAAAGTACGACGTTATATATTATCTACCAAAAATATTTACTTCATTTTGTTTTTACTTCTGGCAAATCTGTGTTCAATAAATTACTTCCAGTAGGAATATGCCGTCCAGCTAGCGTAATTGATAGGAAAGAACAAATTGCGACTTTCTAGCGGTCCTGCTCCCGACTTTTCGCAGATAAGAGGCAATTTCTCGCACAACGGATGTTGGTGACATTATCAGATAGCCCACCTGCACGCAAACAGTCTAGTAAATTCATGTCACGAGAGTGATATTTAGCTCACGTAGAAAAAATTCAACCCACAACCTTTTTTTCTGCTCGTTTGTACAACCGTAGGCGGCACAATACGGCATTTTGGAGTCAATTTACACTGCTATTTATTAGGCGGTAGTATTCTCGAGTCGAATTGATTGAAATTGTAGTTTAAGGGCCGCTTCCCATACGGATTTCGCGGCCCATCAACTCAATGTTTTATTTAAATTTCACGGTACATTTCTTCGTTAATTTAAGATCTTTTGCAGCGCTAGATATTAAAATAAATAATTAAATAATAAGTCGAATTGTGAAGAAGCAGTATATATACAGTTCCTTGAGTAAATGTCAACAGTATGATAACAATAGTATTATACTAGGTGAGAAATATTTAATAGGACAGGATTAGGCTTGTGGAGATGGCTATATTAATTAACAAGGTGGGCTTCAAGGCACGGTGGGGTTCCTGGATCAGTAGGTCATACGCGCTGGGGATGAATATATACTGCTTATTTATTTATTGATGTCATTGTCTTGAGAACGATACCTGTATCAAAACGTCGTCCCGAATAAACTAGAAGTTGTTATTCATAAGTAATTTGTTTATTTATCTACTTCCCAACTTCTAAATGCCACTAAAAGAAATCTCTCCCAGTATGTAATTCATACTAAATTGCTACCTGTCATTAGCGAGCTCTCGCGCCTGTGACGTCACAGACTGGCGGCCTCGCTTTCATTCCACAAATATGCATATCTGACCGGGAGCTAAATAGAGCTGCCAAAAAGGCTTAAAATGCCCACAGGGGACAAGGAAATTTTTTTTTAAAAATTTCTTAATTAAGTACTAACTCTTCTGACACATATTCCAGAGAAAAAATAATATTGATTAAAATCCTTTAATACTAGTGAAGGGATCCGGTCCGTGCAGTAATGTTGAAACTTTGAAAGTGTCTGAATCTCCCTTGGATCAAAACACGCAGTAGTCTACAGTTGTCGAGTTATGATGTTGTGTCACAAGAGTGACATCTCTTTGTCTAGCTGGCCTGTCGGCAGACGAAACAAAAGAGCAGTTCACTTGTAACGGCATGGAGGAAAGTAAACTGATTTAAAATTTCAAGAAATACATTTTAATTCGGAATCATTTGAACTCCTTGATATAGAAAGTGAAAGTATGGATATTCTCTATAGTAAATATATAGAATATGTCCCACCGTTTGATCCGCCGACTCTTGTGATGCAACGTCACAACTCGGGAATATCATATTAATTTTAAGCGTAACTTGAATTTTCGAATCGGACCAAAAAAGGTATCTTGCACAACTAGGCCCCATTTGGGACCAAATTTGAGGAAGATCCATAAAGTAGTTTCTGAGAAATCGAGATAACAAAGTTTTATGGGGAATCCAAGATGGCCGCCTTGTGGTCATATTGAATTTTCAAATCGGACCAGAAAAGACATCTTGCACAACTGGATCACAAGGGGAACCTGTGTACCAAATTTGAGAAAGATCCATGCAGTAGTTCCTGAGAAATCCCGATAAAGTTTCATGGGGAAATCAAAGATGGCCGCCTGGTGGCCATATTGGATTTTCGAATCGGACCGAAAAAGGTATCTTGCATAACTAGACCCCTAGGGGAACCTGTGTACCAAATTTGAGAAAGATCCATGCAGTACTTCCTGAGAAATTACGATAACAAAGTTTCATGAAGGAAATCCAAGATGGCCACCTGGTGGCCATATTGGATTTTGAAATCGGACCAGAAAAGCTATGTTGCATAACTAGACCACAAGGGGAACCTGTGTACCAAATTTGAGAAAGATCCACGCTGTAGTTCCTGAGAATTCACGATAACAAAATTTCAAGGGGAACTTCAAAATGGCCACCTGGTGGCCATATTAGATTTTCGAATCGGACCAAAAAAGGTATCTTGCACAACTGGACCACAAGGGGAACCAGTGTACCAAATTTGAGAAAGATCCACATATTTTTTCCTGAGAAATCATGAAGTTTCAAGGGGAAATCCAAGATGGCTGCTTGGTGGCCATATAGGATTTTCGAATAGGACTAGAAAATGTATCTTGCACAACTAGACCCCAAGGGGAACCTGTGTACCAAATTTGAGAAAGATCTATGCAGAACTTCCTGAGAAATGACGATAAAGTTTCATGGGGAAATCCAAGATGGCTGCCTGGTGGCCATATTAGATTTTCGAACCGGACCAGAAAAGGTATCTTGCACAACTACACCCCAAGGGGAACCTGTGTACCAAATTTGAGAAAGTTCCATGCAGTAGTTCCTGAGAATTCGCGATAACAAAGTTTCATGGGGAAATCAAAGATGGCCGCCTTGTGGCCATATTGGATTTTCGAATCGGACCAGAAAAGACATCTTGCACAACTGGACCACAAGGGGAGCCTGTGTACCAAATTTGAGAAAGATCAATGATGTAGTTCCTGAGAAATCACGATAAAGTTTCATGGGGAAATCCAAGATGGCTGCCTGGTGGCCATATTGGATTTTCGAATCGGACCAGAAAAGATATCTTGCACAACTAGACCTCAAGGGGAACCTGTGTACCAAATTTGAGAAAGATCAGTGCAGTAGTTCCTGAGAAATCGCGATAGCAAGAATTGTTTACGGACGGACGGACCACGGACGAAAAGTGATTTGAACAGCCCATCATCTGGTGATGGTGGGCTAAAAATTATCATATTCATGCCTGACAATCGACACCGTCAGTTATGGTTTGCAGATCTATTTCTAACTTAGTAGCATAAAAACCATCCTACAGATGTGGGCATATGTGTGGAATGCCAAAGCAGAAAATATATTCAAGATCAATGATTTTGCTTCAAGATCTATTATTTTCCTTCAACTTTATATATTTTAGATCAAAACACTCTATTTTCAGGCCAAGACGCATAATTCAGTTCAGCAGTGTTATTCATGTCCAAGATGACCAAGTTTTTTCCAAGACGAGCGTAGTTTTTCCTTCAAGATGTAATTTTGGTCCAAGCTGCAAAAAAAAAATCAGTCAAGCTAGACTGCAAGTGACCACACAAAGTGACGTCACTTCCATGATCAGTACATGTAAAACATACGTACTCTCCCAAATATTGTCACCATCCCTTCTCGATGATTTTTTATACCCCAGTCCCACAACTATAAAATAAAACATTTCTGTTTAATTTCTGTGAAATCAAGATATCAGGCTGATATCAAGCCGTGTTGTGTTCGACCCCATCTTCACAAAGTCTATTTGTGAGCCAAAGACGAACCCTTGACCATCTTGCATAGCAGACAGCGTTTTTTCCATATTCCAGTTACGGGACCTAGAAAAACTGCGCTGATGTAAAATATGTTAGGGTTTTACTTTCGCTGCTAAACTATTCGCTGATACTGAATGTAAAATATTTAATGCAAGCTCACATAACAATAAAATGGATAGATCAGTGAAATTTTATAGAAATCTGCGTGTTATTTCACTCCATTCAAGTCCTTCAGTGGGAAGGTGATGTCGGATACACTGACATCGCGGAATGCCCTTAAAGTTTCAGTGTTTTCTACATTTGCCTGGCTTGTTGGATGTTTGATGGTGGATGAATGTGTTTATTTTCTCTTCAGATAGATTTTGTTTTAAACTAGGTTTCCTTTATATTTATTAATGTTCATGGTTGTTGAAAATGTGCGTGCTCATCTGCCACCGGTTATCGCACAAGCTATGGGGTTTTCGAATCTGTTGTCACGGTCGCCATGGTCAGGGTAAAAAAGTGATCTGATTGGTCAATATGTGCAGGATGTTGCTTTTGCTGATTGGCCAACATCTACCTCTGTGTTATCATTGATCGCGATACAGTGTCCAAGTGGACCAGTTGACTAGTGGTAACTATGATAGCGATACCCCTGGTTTCAGCGAGGATGGTTCGACCCTAGCATTGAACCTTCATTGTGACTCGACCTATATTTAAGGTTATCATGACCTGCCATTTTGTGCTTGTGGTGTTCACCCAGCTAACAGGGAAATGGTATCTCCATGGATAAGCAGTACAGTATAATCATGGGGCCATCGAATGATCAGTTCTACCTCCAGGGTATAATGGACTAGGCCAGTGTGGTGAAGTACCAGTATGCTTGTGGGAAGTTCTCATTTTTGAGATGAGGGATTATCTTACAATTGGTCAAGATTATCCAGGATGTGATGTCATCACTCAATGTGGTCATGTGCATTCTAGCCTGGTCATGTACAATCTTGGATGTAATTTGGTCATCTTGAACGATTCTTCAATCTCAGGACTAAAAGTATGTCTTGAATGGAAAACAACGCTTATCTTGGACAAAAGCTACTGAAAAATGCCCCCTTAGCCTAGAACTTATGGGTTTTGATCTAGAATAGCACACAGTTGAAGGAAAATTATAGGCTAAATTGTCGGTATACACATCGCTGAATACATTGGCATATGGGTTCATACTTCATGTAAGAATTACAAGACACAAGACAATGCATGTCTAGACTCGAGCCTTTTCAGCTGCACAAAGACTCAGACAATAGCTGACTACATGAAGTATCTAACGGTATATTCGGTTGTTGTTTTCTTCTTGTTTAGAAATCACTTTCTTTTACCCACTCACTATATCCACTTTCCTTTTTCAAATATTATTTTCTAATGTCATACATGTGAAATCTCAACCACAATACAATTGGTGAAGAACGATTGGTGGAGTACTGAGCTATTCAGAATAGTCGATAAATTTTAGCAGTCTGCTTCAATAAATTGTTTATCATACTCTATTTACAAAATTCTACAGAACCCCGCCCTCGCCCGCACCTGCTCGCCAAGCTCCTTTCCTCTCATCACCCTCCTTTCCTTTGAACTATTCAAAGACACCTTTCGAGATGACTTCAATACTAGACTATTTTTCATTTTTCATGTTCCCTTAACCCAGTTGGCACAAAATGCCCTTATAAATTTTTCTTCCGGCTCGAGTCAAGCACCCAGATCCAATAGCTATCCTGTCTAAGTTTCAAGGGTGTTCCGGCCCCCAATGGGCAGTAGATGTCTTTTTTCTTAGATCACAGTGGCTGCACAGGTTCCCGAACAATTACATCTCCACCAAAACAGTGAGTATTTAATGGTGACAAATGGACTCACTTATGTTACAGTATCTGTATATTCCAAATATTGAATAAAATTTAGAGGGGATCCCAAACGATCTTTGACTGTCCGTATTAAGGCCATTTTGCTAATTTTCACTATTGTCGGAGCTCTATTATTGCCAATAATGTTAAACAAAATTTGCTATTTCAATGCGTAAAATCCATGTCGTTTTCCCTACACAAATTCCGTATAGATTCAAATTTTTTAATAAAATTTTGAAAATGAGCTACGGTATGTGACGTCACACAAGGTATCAGTGTACTTGTGACGTATTATGACGTTACGAATCCATGACGTTACTGATGTGTTTCTTGACTGCATGGCAACTTGCACAAATGGCCATTTTGGATGCAGACGAGCCATCTTAAACATCTCAGACATGCAATCTATCCAGTCACTGTTATTGTCGGAATAGTACCAAAGAAAGTGGTTCTAGTCCTCCTCAGAAATTTGTCTGTTGGGTGTAATCTGACCCTATCTCAGAAACTTGCATGGGTAGGTATGCCGGAAAATATTTATTTTTAATACATGTTATTCATATTTGCAGGAAATTTCTAACAAACGATTTTTTGGCAGATAAGCAAGTAAAAAGTATTGTGTAGGAGATATTTAATTTGGTGGGTAGATAGGGTTATGCCCAAACAACATATTTTTAATGATGGCCGAACCGATTAACAACTTACATAATTGTGAAGTGTAAAGTTCTGTTGGTTAGACCACACTGAGCGAGCACGTCAGGGGATGACCATGATTCTATCGCACTTGCTGACCAAGAAGAAGCCACCAATCCTAGCGGATAACCTAACTTCTGGTAGAGGTACTTCCCGTACAGCCAGCACACCGCGGAGAAGTGGGTGTATCTCCCATTCCCAATACTCGCTAAGCAAAAGAGAAAAAAAATTATACATTTACTGAAAGAGCCAAAGTACATCTTAGACCAATATACAGGGCAAGTCAAAAAAATATCCACCTGTGGTTTTGTTCATTTATTCATATGAAGTTACAATTTATTGTGTATATGAATATAACACATGGAAGGGTACTTCATCTCTCCACTATATTCAACCATGATATGTTTCATTCATGGAAGAAATATAGATATATTTTGCACATACCAATTGCGCTCACGAAAGGAAAGTGCATTCTCTCCATAACACAGAAAGGGGTGAACAAAGCAGTTGATGAAGAAACAGGAATGAGACTCTTCACTGTTTATCTATTTTCAGATATTTCTGTTGCACACTTTTCCAATGCCAGGTAACAACTCTCGGGGAGAAAGTCTTAAAGAGCAACAGAGATACCTACAAACAGCTAAACATGTGAAGTGTCTCATTCCTGGGTCCGTTTTCATGCATTTCCACATTATGTGGAGAATGCACTTTCTATGAGCGTCATTGGTATATACACATAATCTGTATATTTTTGTCCATAAATAAAACATACAATGGGTGGATATAGCACAGAGAGGGAGTATCCTTCGTTGTGTTATATTCATATACACAATAAAATATATCTTCAGGTGAATAAATTAACACATGCAGCTTCGCAAAAAGATCGAGCCCTTCAGGGTGGCACATCATTTGAGGTTGCACATCATTGGCAATGCACATCATTTAAAATAATACATTTATTAAGAAATATGATTTCTATATCAGTGATGTTGAGGTTGGATTGAAGGAGGAAATATATTATAAAACTTCAAATAAATATTACATTTATTTTTCGAAAGTAAGCTTACACATTCCATTGCATAGATCTGATGAATACATGTACAGTTAGGAACAATAGGTGTGCAATTTGGAGAATGTTCTTGGTGTAACTTTGTGTGATATGTGAACAAACAAAGCTAATAACAATGCAATAGTTGGAGTGAAGCTATCATTTCCAGTGTGCAATGGGACACCAGCACTGCGGTAAACCCTCACATTTGTATGCAAATAAAATACAATGACAACTGTGTCCAATCATACTGTAATGCTCCATAATAATGTGCTCTGGTAAAGACTGAGACATCACAAACTGATTCAAACTCAGTTTTAATTAATATAGTAAGTTAAATGTGTAGACACAGATATGGTTGTGCAAAAGCTTTAGGGTCAACCAGAATTTGGTAGCAAAATTTAAGAAAATAGCGTCCTTCATTTAAGGCGACACGAAATTAAAAACTAACAGGGTTTCAGCCGCCGGTTATTTTGATATTGTACTTCTGAAATAAAATAATGTCACCAAACTATTAGTCAATACTATAAAGGAATATACTGTAGGTCATTTGGTATGTATGCCTGTATATACAATGTACACTGCATCTCATGCCTAATAACAGGTTAGTATCACATATAAGAGATACAAAATTAGAAATTGAAATATGAGGGTATGGAGTTGGGCAATGCATTGAATAAGTGTAGCATGATGTAAGCTTCAGGAAAATATGAGGATATGGGATCGGGCGAAGCTTAGTTTAGGTGATGGATGGTGGGGCACAGTGCCCCGAGGGTGGGGACATGCTTCCATGGGTAGCGCATGAGTTGAATAAGTGTAGGATCATATAAGCTGTGGGAAAATATGATGGTATAGGGTCGGGCAAAGCTTAGTTTAGAAGATATAGGGTGGGGCTCGGTGCCCCAGGGGTAGGGACATGCTCCCGGGGGTAGTGGATGGGTTGAATAAGTGTACAGGATGATCTGAGCTCCCAAACTATATAGGGTATGGGGTCGGGCAAAGCTTACTTTAGGAGATATGGGGTGGGGCTCGGTGCCCCAGGAATGGGGCATGGTCCCCGAGGATAGTGGATGGGTTCAATAAGTGTAGCCAGATGTAAGCATTTGGAATAGATGCGAGTTCGGGGGGTTGGGCTGGCCTTAGTTTAGGAGACATAGGTGAGGCCGAGAAGCTGTGAACAGGAATTTTCTAAGTCCAAAACTTTAACATTTACTTGGTCCTGGGGTTCCAGGGGTGGGGACATGCTCCCCGAGGGTAGTGGATGGGTTCAATAAGTGTAGCCAGATGTAAGCATTTGGAATAAATGAGAATTTGGGGGGTCGGGCTGGCCTTAGTTTAGGAGATATAGGTGAGGCTGAGGCTAACATTTACTTGGTCCCGAGGTCCCAGGGGTGGGGACATGCTCCCCGAGGATAGTGGATGGGTTCAATATATGTAGCCCGATGTGAGCATCTGAAATAGGAGGGTTCGGCGGTCGGGCAGGCCTAGAGATCAATCTTTAACATTTACTTGGTCCTGAGGAAAAATTTTCTAAGTCCAAAACTTTAACATTTACTTGGTCCTGCAGATAGACAGACAGATAGACAGATAGACAGAAAGACAGATAGATAGATAGACAGACGGACATCATTGTGGCACCTATATCGAGCTTTCCGCAGCTAAAGCTACAGGCTCGAAAAAACCACAGGTGAACAGCATGTACATTAATCCCTCTAATAATTCAATCACAGGAAATGAAATTCCCCACCATTAAATCTGGGGGCGATCAAATTTATTATAACAGGAAGTTGACAGAATGATTTAAATCATGCATATAATCCATTGTTTCTTTGTTATTGTATCATTTTCGAAGGTGATCCAATTCACGAGAAACACTGATTGAATTTTGTCCCCCACATTGAGAGTGATTGAATTTTGATAGGGGTATTGAATTATTAGAGGGATTACTTTACGTTCAAGATGTAACCATGTATGTTATAACGTACAGGTGTGAGGAAATAGGTTAGGGTACAGTTAACAGGATGTAAATCTGGTACTGGGGCATGTTTAGAATAAAAAAGTCTTAAAAGTGTAACCGTGGCACTTGTGTATTAAAGTGTATGACATAAAAGATAATGATGTGAATTACAAAACGCAGTAAAGTTTTCCCCCAACATTTCACTCGTATTCTATCTCAGAAGATTCAGAAGCAGATTTCTACAGTGGGAGAGAAATTTGCGCTGCCTCTTTTGATGTCAGAGATGACGTTAACGACGTCATACTGCGAGCGTCCTGCACCGTCTGCGGGACGTCGCGACAATGCAGAGAATGGACCAGTTTTGTACCAATGTTGCGTTGTGACGTAGTTCATCGTTCGATAATAATATCACAAGTTCCGACATGCTTGTGGCGCTGTGTAAAAAATAACATTAATAACATTTAAAATCGTTAGAATTAAAGTCGTAAAAAGAGAAAAAAGGTATAAATTCTTTAATTTGGAAGATTATCTTGGATATGACGTAACATTCAAAATAAAGGTTAAAACTTGCTCACCAGGCTCATTTTTGCATAATCTATGATTTTATATGGTCTACAATAATGGTTTAGCCAAACTCTAATATTTGGGATTAGATATGCATGCTATCATAGCTTCTAAGAAGTTAAAATGTCATTTTTTCCAAAATGCTTCAACAGTTTTCTGGAACAATCTAATAAAAATGGGGGCTCAGCCCCAGGGTTCCATTCAAGGCAGTAGTATGCCAACATGGAAAGCCAAGGTTATCAGGCCGAATTACACTGATTTCGCCAAGTCAGTTTGCCAGTGTTACTTGGTTGAGCTCGTATTTCCTCAAACTTTGGAAAACAGATTATCCAATTCAAAAATCCTTTCACAAATGTTTTCTTAAAAGCTTAATGTTTTCCCTTTTCCATAAAATTTTCTACCAAATGGTCCCAACACCCCATAGTTTTTTGATGCTAAATAGTTTTAAGATGTATATAAACTTTCCCACACTAACTGTGCGTAAAAGAACCATTTAGCATTATTTCTATTCAATTGCACTACTCAAATTGATTCGAGACATTTCCCACCATAAAATTTGTGACATTTCCCACCATAAAATTTGAGGGTGATCAATTGATTATAACAGGAAGTTGACAGAATTTTTAATCATGCATATAATCCATTGTTTCTTTGATATTTGTATCATTTTCGAAGGTGATCAAATTCACGAGAAACACTGATTGAATTTTGTCCCCCAAATTAAGAGTGATTGAATTTTGATAGGGGTATTACTTTACGATCAAGATGTATACATATACATGTATGTTACAATGTGCCGGTGTGAGGAAATAGGTTCGGGTACAGTTAACAGGATGTAAATCTGGTACTGAAGCACGTTTAGAATAAAAAATTCTTAAAGTGTAACCGTGGCACGGGTTTAAGTTTATGCCATATTCAAGATAACGATGTGAATAACAAAACATAGTTCCCCCAACATTTCACTCGTATTCTATCTCGGAGGACGCAAAGGCAGATTTCTACAGTGGGAGAGAAATTTGCGCTGCCTCTTTTGATGTCAGAGACGACGTTAACGACGTCATAGTTCGAGCGTCCTGCACCGTCTGCGGGACGTCGCGACAATGCAGAGAATGGAACAGTTTTGTAACAATGTTGCGTTGTGATGTGGTTCATCGTTCGATAATAACGTCACAAGTTCCGACATGCTTGTGGCGCTGTGTAAAAAATAACACTAATAACATTAAAATCATTAGAATTAAAGTCGTAAAAAGAGAAAAAAGGTATAAATTCTTTAATTTGGAATATTATCTTGGATATGACGTACACTTGCAAAAGTATCACATTTACACTAAGAAGGTTCCAGACAATTTGAAAATAAAATGTCATTTTTCTTATATTTCAACAAAAGGTAGCGCAAACCTTCAACATTCAAAATAAAGGTTAAAATTTGCTCACCACGCTCATTTTTGCATAATCTATGATTTTATATGGTCTACAATAATGGTTTAGCCAAACTCTAATATTTGGGATTAGATATGCATGCTATCATAGCTTCTAAGAAGTTGAAATGTCATTTTCTCCAAAATGCCTCAACACTTTTCTGGAACAATCTAATAACAAGGGTTATGTGTAACCCGGCAGCTCGCCGTTTTGGGTTTTGTCAATAACATGCAGCTTCGCATAAAGATCGAGCCCTTCAGGTTGCACATCACTGGCAATGACAATACATATTGTTATAAAAATTTGACTTCTTTGTCAGTGATGTTGAAGTTGGATTGAATGATGAACTATATTATAAAACTTGAAATAAAGATTACCTTTTTTTTTCAAAAGTAAGCTTATGTACAATTGAAATTTGGTCTGAGATGTGGGTGTGAAATGCCTGGACAAATATGGTTTGTGCAAAAGCTTTAGGTTAAATCATGATGTGGAATGGGATTCGATACCAAAATTATTCTAGGTCCAGCCTAAACAAAAAACATTAACCTTCCAGCTTGAGTCTAACGTTGTGCTAAACATAAAAACTTAACCAGACACCGACACCGACACTTTCCCCCTCTCTATCCCAATACCTCGCCTACTTCGTATACGGCGAGCTAAAAATGGGGGCTCAGCCCCAGGGTTCCATTCAAGGCAGTAGTATGCCAACATGGAAAACCAAGGTTATCAGGCCGAATTACACTGATTTCGCCAAGTCAGTTTGCCAGTGTTATTTTGTTGAGCTCGTATTTCCTCAAAGTTTGGAATTCAAAAATCCTTTCACAAATGTTTTCTTAAGGGAGTAGAGGACGTTCATTTCGCTGCTCTTATGGGGCTACAACATGGTGATTTGTCGGATTTTTCAAAACAAGCTGAATTTCCTAACAAAAGTACGCAGACATCTCAAAATGGAATAAAAATCAACAAAAGACACAACACAACCATTTATGCGTTCTACTGGTGGGTCGATAGTGTGATGGGACGGACCAAAAAATTGGCATTTTAAATTCAACGGTTGGAGGGTGCAAAGTGCTCCATAGGTTAAAAATTATTCCTCCGGAATACCCCCAAATTCACTCCTATTCACTTCCAACAAAAAGAAAACTTCTGAATGGCTAATAATTGGAACTTCAATAATATTCTCCACACCCACCCCGATTCCCCACCCCCACCCCCTCCTGGAAATAGGACTGAAAAGGCTCAGTTTATCTGTTATACCGCTAATATTTTCCAAGAAAGTATGGTGTCCCCCTGTTTTTATTACATATTTAACAAGCACTATATGTGTTTAGTATTATATAGCAAAATGGGAAAAATTTGACCTTGGGAAGTTTGATTTATTGAGCATCAAAGAAGAAAAATCCAAATTTCCCTATGTATTCAGTGTTATGGCTTTTAAGTGGTATACATGCTTTTGGCTACCATATTTTTTTAACGAGTATGGTGACCCCCTATTTTTTTCCATGGATCATCTTCTCCTAACCTGATGAAAAAATCCTGAAATTTAAAAAAAAAATTCAACCTCTAGAAATGAACGTCCTCTACTCCCTTAAAAGCTTAATGTTTTCCCTTTTCCATAAAATTTTCTACCAAATGGTCCCAACACCCCATAGTTTTTTGATGCTAAATAGTTTTAAGATGTATATAAACTTTCCCACACTAACTGTGCGTAAAATAACCATTTAGCATTATTTCTATTCAATTGCAAATTGATTATCAACAAAGATTATAATGAAAGGTTGAAAACATATTTTAAACTCTAACAATCTTTCTCCCCTTTTTTGGAAAAAACTCGTCCACTGATGTTGGGACTATATGCTCCCGTCTCGGTTGGCATCGTGCCAATGTCAGTGGACGAGTTTATGTGGTTTCTCAGATGGGAAGTGATTTTGTTAGCTGAGTCAGCTGTTGGGGAAAAAATGTGGATATATGCTTATTTTTGTTAATCAATTTCATGATGGAAACAACAGCTAAATTTCATCTTGTAATTTATTTGTTTTATTCGATTGTTACTTGTGACTCACCCGACTTGTGAAATAGAGTCTGATAATGAACACCTGCACTTGACACATGTACATTTCACATAACCATGCTAAAACGTGTAATAATTGCATGGTTAGCTCTATGTTATTGATACAAGTGTTATAGAAATTAGCATTTGATAGCGGTTCACTGTCTTCAGGAATGGTCAAAGTTTAAGAAGAACAAACTTGAAACCCTCCATTACCATGCCTGTTTGGAAATGGCGAAGGCCGCGACTGGCTGACCCATGACCTACGAGTCTGGTTACAAATCATAATAGTGAGCAATCGAAGCGAACGTTCTAGGCGATATTTTTCATTGTAAAGCCAAGAACGTGACAAAGCTAAAACAAAAGCCTTTTTGACGTGATGCATACCCAGTTGTTGCGCATCGTAGATCACAATAGGAAGTCAGACACAACCAAAGTTTAAAGTTTAAGAACAAACTTGAAACCCTCCATTACCATGCCTGTTTGGAAACAGCGAAGGCCGCGACCTGCTGACCAATGGCGTACGAGTCGGATTACAATCATTCATAGTGAGCATTGAAGCGTCTAATCGATCGGAATGTCCCGAGGTTCATCATTGCTTTGCTCTGTCATTGGAATATGGTGCAAAGTTTCTGTATCCGATGGGGTTGTGCGTTCTCGGAGGGATTCCTTGCTGGAAATGGGAGTTCATCAAGGTGGTATTCTGTCTCCTCTGTTCTTCAAAGTCTGCATTCACGAACTCGACATTATCATATCTCGGTCCAACTCAGGATGTAATGTTGGCGGGGTCTTCTTTAACCACCTATTATACGCTGACGATTTATGCCTTATTAGTCCCTCTGCCAAGGGTCTTCAGACTTTACTCGGCATATGTGATGATTTTGCGACTGACAATGATATTGTCTTCAACTCTAACAAAAGCCTATGCATGTGTTTTTGTCCAAAAAAGTTCAATGACCTGAAAGCACCCTCTGCTAAACTGTCTGGCTCACAGCTGAATTATGTTGACAACGCGAAAATCTTGGACATTTTATCTGCATTCGTGCTAACATTCTGGCTCGAAAGTTCTCTATGTGTTCTCAAGATGTTAAGAAGCAACTGTTCTCGTTGTACTGTACTAGCATCTATTGCAGCCATCTGTGGTCTTTGTACTTGTAATGTGAGAAAACTGTGTGTGACATACAACAATGCATTTCACTGGTTAATGCACTTCCCCCATCATTGTAGTGCTACTTTCATGTTTGGAATTAACTCCGTACCCAGCTGTAATGAGGTTATTCGACGCCTGATCAATTCTCTATGGATCAGACTTCTTACTTACAACTTTGCGGCTTTCCGATCTGTCTCAGACTTCGCGTCTAGTTTGTCATTGGTCTCAACAAATTTATGTAACGCACCAGTAATTTGTCTTTTGTCTGCCATCTTATTATTTATTTGTTCATTCTATAGACCATCTGAGTCTGAAATGAAGAATTATGATTATTATATATATACCTGGTGTTGGTTTAGACCAGTTCTGTTGAACTGCTATCAAATTGTGGAGAGGCGCGTCAGCGAATTTTCTCTGATCGACAGTAAACACCCTAATATCTGGGTACTTGGTCACTTCTTTCAACTCATCCGCTGCATTGTACACCTAGACAATAGAAATAGTTGGCAATGTTCAAAATGGATGACCATGCATAGCTAATGTAAAATATATGTAACATATCACTGAAAGTTTGAGGGATACAGCAACATGACAAAAGTAATTGAAATAGTGCGAAAAAATGTGATTTTCTATATTGTAAAGCCAGTTTTGCACATAGCAACACTGCCAAATGATTGGCCTTCATTGAGGTGATTCACGGATGTATTGGCGATGGGCCGGCACAGAGAGAGAGAGAAATTAGATTTAATGTAGGGTTCAGCATTATTTCAGCTATATTGTGACGATCCATGGATTGGAGAGGTTGTGGGTTCTACTGATGGGTAAATTCTTCTTTCTCTCAAAAATTAGTTTCATGAAAATTGCCTTGTGGGGGAGCTAACAAAACTCCATACCAAACTGTCATTTCTGTATGACAAAAGTATGTACTGCACACAAGAACCTTACTGATCAAACTTGATTCAGAAATTCTATGGATAAAGCAGAAAATGTTATTTACTCTACGAATCTATGAAAAAGTTCCAACATTCTGTGAAATAAGTAAACATCTTCATTCAAAGATAAGAGTCTGTACTAGATCACATGTATCATGGACAAACCGTTGGCATGGCAAACTGCATGTTACTCTGCCCAGAGCAGATCCAAACATCTCCAAACAACACGTCATTCAGGGAGGCGTGGGAGAGTTTACTCTTCACGTTTATCGTAAATGGGCCAGTCTGGTCAATGGGAGGTAGTTTGAATATCCACACCGCCGTGCCTGCTATTGGTCCCTTCTTGATCACCGAGGTGGCGGACACGACATCTCCCACTGTTGCTTTCACAGTCTCCCCTACAGTAGTTATGTCTGCATAGCCCCAGATGATCGCTCGTTTCGGAGCTTTCTGCAGCACCATGTGATCACCATAGTAAGAAGCGAAGGCCAGTGGCGTTAGAGATCCTACAACAGATTAACCGAGAACTGTTTCAATGATTGTGTCTATAGCTTAGTGTTCATTGAACCAGAGTCCATATATTTCAAAATGGCACGTTTCATGTGAAGGTATCTTCTCGAGACAAGGTCCCTCTGCGAATTTCTACTCCAGCTCTTGTCATAAATGATTTCAATTATATCAGTGCAGTTATATGCTTCACAAAAGATCAGGTCTCGCGTGAGGAATATGTGAGAAGGTATTCAGAGTAAACAGATATGCGAATGAATATGATGATAACGCAAGTTCACAAAAGCAAGCATAATTGTGCCAAAGCAGGTCTACCCATGAATCAACTTTTGGTCATTGGCACGTGCAGATTAGTAAGGTTACGAAATAACCAGCAAAAAGGGAATTAAAAGGGGATGATCTAGGCGCTTTAAGTCGCTAACCAAGGGGGTCACTGGGGGGTTGTTGGATGCGAATGACTCCCCTCCCAACCACAGTTGCCTGGCCTGTGGAGTACTGGATGGCTCAATTAAAGTAATTCCCTTTGATGTCAAGCCGAGTTACTACAGTTTTCAATTTTCTACCATACCCAGACCTCTACGACAAAGAAAAAATGTCATAGAGCCCTTACTAAAATGAAAATGTTGCGGTAATATTGCAGCAATATTGCGACAATGTTGCAGGAACATAATTTTGTTGCCAGAACTGGACGAAACAGGGTATGATATTGTCACCACTAGCGGCAACAAGTTCTGGCGACATTGCGGCAACAATTCAATCTTTGGAATATTGCCATAACCCTATTTCTGACAACAATATTGCCACAACCGTTTCTTGCGGTGACAATTTCTGGCGATATTGCTGCAACGTTTTCAAACTATATCTCAAATTATATACATTCAAGTGTAGGTACATCATGTAGCAAATAACAATTGTCTTGACAATTTGACACCAATAAATTAAACTAAAATGAGGGCTAACATAACCCAACCCATAATATAATCATAACAATTACTCACTGCTTACTATTATCTAATTTACAGAATGACTATTGCTAGTCTCTGATAGAATCTAGCTTTCTTTTTGGCAATATTGCAGTAATATTGCCATAACATATCCTCTGGCTATCCCCCAGTGTTACCAGAAGTTTTCTTTCTGGCAATATTGTGGTGATATTGTGGCGCCACAACTATGGTCACTTTTCGTATTTAAATTAGGTTCCGGCAATATTACCGCAACCATGTTGTGGCAATATTTCTGCAACTAGATGCCAGAAGCCTTATATTTTAGTAAGGGAGGTCAGGGTTCTCCCTCAGATAAAGCTGAGTGATCAGTATGAATTTGAAAAACTACCGAGCAATATTTTCTGGTTGTGAGGACCAAAATGACACAAAGAACCTCGGTAGTTTTTTTCAAATATAGAGAGGGTTCAGATTGTCGAACAGACTGTCGACACTGTGGTCAACGACATTGCAGAGTGGAAACAAGAGGGCCACTTACATGTACCTCATGCTGAATAAAATAAGGGGCCCTCTCATTCCCACTCTGGTCAGCTGGTCCATGTGTGAAAGTTTGTCAGTTACTTGCCGATGGGCGGTGGTTCTTTCTGGGTACTCCGGCTTCCTCCACCAACCAAACTGACTGTCGCAATATGAGTGAAACAACCTTGAGTGTGACATTAAGCCAAATAACTCCCCATCACCCCCCTCCCCCCCCCCCGCGCCATAGTTCAACAAGCTGAACCCTTTCTACATTTATATAATAGAGACATCGCCATCATACAATATTAAATACATTGTACCTCCTTGAATATATATGTCAATTGGCGGGGGGGGGGAGCTTGCGTCAAGAGGCTATACTGATAATTTGTATGATTTTACCCATTTGTGTAACCTGCTCAATAGTTACAAGATCAGCAGCTGGTATTTTCTGGTTGAACCCAATATGTCCAAGTACGATGAATACCAAGAGGATGATGACGGCACAGAAGCCATAACAATGCATCTTTGGATTCCGAAGGAATGTAGGTGACGAGGTCGACTCGGCGCGGATGATATGATCTGCATGGACATCCATCCCTTTCACTGGGAATAATTGTTCTTCTTGTGGGGAGATCATCATGCGTTTTTCTCATGCTGTAACTCGAGGCTTTTTACTCAGTGAATGATCATCCCGCGACTGACGGATGCTGTGTGGTGCCACCCCATTGGACCATTACAATGTCTACTCCCCACTTCATAGCTGCACAAGATAGAAAATTATTGGATGAGATCAAGGTTTATGTAAATTGTGTCATTGTTAAAGGTGAAATGCAAAGGTTTGTAAATTCTCCGTTTTACATTTAATACAGGTTGAATAATGATAGAAATACCAGAATATCTACTTCACTTGGATTAATTTGAATTATCTTGAATGCTAGAATCTTTTCAAAAGTTGGTACCCCTAGCCCCGCTGAATTCAGGTTTGCAAAACGTCATCGCTTATCTTTCCTTGATTGTGACTGAACGTTACAAGTATTGACGACCAACCAGATGGTCTGATGTGACGTCACAAACCAGCGTCAAGGAAGTGCAGATAAGCGATGCAGATTTCATTTCTGAAATTGGCCGGGCTGGAGATACCAACTTCGAAGCACTTTTCAAAAGCTACCAGGAGACAAAATACTTCAGATAAAACCAAGTGAAGTACATGTGTAGTTAGGCTGATATTTCCATCATTAAATGGCCCATGAAGAATATAAAAATGAAAAATTTGAAAACCTTTGCATTGCACCTTTAAGATTTACTGGCATGGAGACTGAGGAGCATTTCATTATTTAACAAGAGCCTCTGGGCTTCAATATATGCCCGCACAAACATTTCATAATTTTGAGTCTATCATGTCTATTGTGGTTGCACAATTTTGTACAGCACATACTTGGCGGAATGCCAATCTTCAAAGTGAACATGGATAAGCATGCGCTACGAAATGCTGTCAGTCACGGGTGTCTAAATATCACCAAGGACATAATAAGCACAAAAGCCACGTCTATGCCAATATATTTATCATTTTTCGAAAAGGGATAATTATCCTTTTTAATTTTCATGCATGGTTACTGTGAATCTAGTAGATTTTTTCACCTGGACAATACCCCACTATGGTAGGATATTTTCCCTCCTGGACATTTCTCCACCTGGATGTTTTCCCATCTTGGACATTTAACCTCCTGGACATTTCCCCACACTGGACATTTCCCACCAATTTATAATTTGATGCAACGTTTTTTACCAAAATGTGGATGGAAAGTCTTGTGGATGTTGTCTATGAAACAGTGAGAAAAACATAATATTTTTTTTCTCAAGATAATGTTCCTTATGCCCCAATCTCGGGGTTAGCAAATGGGAGTTGTTAAATGCTTCAATGCCCTACCCCCTGGGGCAAAACATTGAAGTGAATCCCCACAAATCCTTAACCAAATACAAAATCCCTAGGTAAAATAAATGTTAACTGAATCCCCACATAAGCAGGACTGAAAATATGTGGATGCCCCATTGGCATGAATCCCCAGGTTATTCCCCACTAAGCCCAATTTTTGCCCGAGGTCGAGGGGGGGGGGGAGGGGATTTCATTTGACTTCTGCATTATTATAATATTATGTAACTAGCAAATTACAATGGAACATACTTCAACTATATTTACATTTAGTTAATGTAGAGTGGCAAAAAAGCACTAGTCAGTAATTAAATAGATAGAAACACAATCCTTCATTTAAAATACCAATACTAGTAAAACATATAGTGGCAGATATGTCATTCTCCGGTCAAGGTAGGGTAACTCATCCGGACGGCCTTGAAATGAGTGCTTGCATTCTTTGGCTGAATTATAGCATGAAATGTACAAAAGTTTACACAAGTAGCACCAAAAAAAATACAGACATAGTTCAAACATATGCAAGACTTTTCCCCCATATATCTGCATATTAGCAAAAAAACATGCATCAAATATGTCAAATTGTGGGGAAATGTTCAGGTGGGGGAAATATCCAGACCTGTGGGTGAAATGTTCAGGTGGAGAAATATCCTTGCGGGGAAATGTCCAGGTTGGGAAATGTCCAGAGGGGAACTGTCCTTGTGTGTTAGTCTGAACCACGTTGGCTTCTTGTGAAAAAATGAAATTGAGGACAGTTGTTTCAATTATCCAAAACCAGTCAATTTCTGAAACCGGCCTATGCACAATACCAGATTACAGTCACCACACTCCTATACATGCATAATGGTATTGTCTCGGATGACCCTGCGTCACAGGTGACTGTTCCCACCTGCCCCTGACTGGAGTACCACTCCCATCAGAACATTACGAAATACAGATAAATTGCCATAAATAATGAAAATCCGAGGGCTTGAAGTCCCCCGACGTTGAAACAATTGATTTGACTTGGAACCATAACTTTCGATACCCGGCATACAGAGCAATCGCAACTGAGATCCAGTGGCAAGGTACCCACAATTACCCAAGATATTGTACGAAATTTTTTTTTTAACTTGGCCGCCAGGTGGTGCCATCTATAGGTGGATCAGCATGAAAAACAATCCCAAGCGAGATCTTGAGGCGCGGTACCTACACACTAAATTTGAAAAGAATTTGTTAAGTTTTTCAAAAGTTATTGTCCGGAAATGAAACTTTAAATTTGGCCCCAGGTGGCGCCATCTATAAGCAAATTGGTGTGAAAAACAATCTCAAGTGAGATCACGAGGCGAGGTACCCACATATCAAATGTGAAAAGAATCTGTTCGTTTTTTCAGAAGTTATTGTCCGGAAATGAAGTCGGACGGACGCACGCACGCACATCCGGACACCGCACGCACGGACAAACGGACGAGCCCTCCAGGCATCGGGGGACAAAAAAGTATCTGTTTTTTCAGACACTATTGGGGGGTGCCAATTTCACAAAACATTCTGCAGTTTCAGAAGTTTTCGATGCACAGAGACCAATTTATTAAGAAAAACGGGTACCGTACCAGAACATGTTGTGCAAATGCCAATGTGGCATAGCCTCCGTTAGTCAAGTTACATGACTCTGATTTTATCATTAGTCGCCGTACGATCCAAGTCGATTCACTGACGAAAATAAAACGTCAGAAAATGGACCATATATTCACATATCCCCAACCAACCAACCAACCATACAATCCCTAGCCACAACTGTTCCTATCAATAATACCTTCGGATGATAGTCACACATGGCGTTCATTGATCTCCATGTGCTATAACCCGTACCGTATAAAAGTTATCAGTTATTTTCGGGAAGGTAATTCCTTCTTTTCCACGCTTGTCGCTTTTATTAAAGTTTCCGGCGCTGGTGATCAGCTGTACAAGAGCCATTTTCACATCGACCCTGACTTTCCCCATGTTACGGTAGACGCCATATTGCGTGTATTTGGGCCACTACGCATGCCCAGTTACACAATATGGCGTCTACCGTAACATGGGGAAAGTCAGGGTCGATGTGAAAACGGCTCTTGTACAGCTGATCACTAGCGCCGAAAACTTTAATAAAAGCGACAAGCGCCATGTTACGGTAGACGCCATATTGCCAATCTCGAAACCAGAGCTATCTGGTCCTGTCATCCCTACTAGGCTCTGGGACGGCGCCTAGCCATACGATCGATCATTGGCTAGCACACCAAACCCTAGAATTCAGAACATAACGAGGGCGTCTCTGTGGAGATCATGTCTATGTCCCGATGTCATGGATGTTACGAGCGCGTCTGCGCGATGACGTACTCAATATGCATTCTTGCGGAATAGTTTCTATTATGACGTCAAGACGTCATGACGCTGGCCATGCAAGTGACTCATGACTGACGTTTCACAAGGAATTGGATATGTTCCAATGGAACCGGAAAGAACGAATTTTTCAATGTATTATGGGACCCACTTTCAGTGAGCGTCGTCCCAGGGGTTCGTCGGAGCGGCCAATTTTCCAGCGAAGAGCGACCCCTGGTGGCGAGGTTGGCCATATTGCGTGTACTTGGGCCACTACGCATGCGCAGTTACACAATATGGCGTCTACCGTAACATGGAGAAAGTCAGGGTCGATGTGAAAACGGCTCTTGTACAGCTTATCATCAGCGCCGAAAACAGCTGTGGCTACCATATCCCCAAGTTCTATAGTTCAACAAGCTGAACCCTACTGACATTTAATTTTGTGATATTGATTATGTATTTCACAGCTTGTTGAACTACAAGTTCTACTGTCATAATATATGGTCCATCAGGAACATGACAGCATTTGGAATAGTTCAATCTTGAACGTCGCTCGCATGGGCTTACTCCCGCTCCCATGTAAGCCCATGCGAGCGACGTTCAAGATTGAACTACATTTGGAATAGTTCAATCATGAACGTCGCTCGCATGGGCTTACTCTAGCTACAACATGTAACCTAGTGATGACGTTTATATATTGACCTTATATTGTCACTAGGTTACAAGCCGCTCCATACCACATTTGTCTTTTATTTTCCGTATGGTATAAAGAATCAAGTTACGGCCACATACCTATCATTTCTTGGTAGATGGTATCATTTCGAATAGCGGTGACACACTGCCCGCAAAATCCGCTGCCGATTTCATCGCATTTCAGCCAGTTTTCCCAGCAGCTCCCGCTTCGATCTGCAATTTGTCTTCCATGTTTCTTTTCGAAATGAACTGCGCATGCGCCAATGCCGTGACCTTTGTAAAACCGGAAAGCGTGGTAGCAGACGATTTTTAACTTGTCAAAGTTAAGCATGGATAATTGCATTAATTGTAACAAACCCTTTGTCAAGGGACATAAGGGCTACAATAGAGTGTCGTTAAAATCTCTCACATCTTCTAAAACAGTGAGAAAGTTTTACAAAGGTCACGGCATTGGCGCATGCGCAGTTCATTTCGAAAAGAAACATGGAAGACAAATTGCAGATCGAAGCGGGAGCTGATGGAAAAACTGGCTGAAATGCGATGAAATCGGCAGCGGATTTTGCGGGCAGTGTGTCACCGCTATTCGAAATGATACCATCTACCAAGAAATGATAGGTATGTGGCCGTAACTTGATTCTTTATACCATACGGAAAATAAAAGACAAATGTGGTATGGAGCGGCTTGTAACCTAGTGACAATATAAGGTCAATATATAAACGTCATCACTAGGTTACATGTTGTAGCTAGGGCTTACTCCCGCTCCCATGTAAGCCCATGCGAGCGACGTTCATGATTGAACTACATTTGGAACAACTAATCTATTGTTCTCCGTTCTCGTTAAACGAGAGTTGTCCGGGGGAAATCATGATGCCGCGTTGCGTTACTGAACAATAACAATTAACAGAACAAAAATAACCAGATGATAGACAAATAAATGCGGAAACCTGTTTCTCGCTCCAACTGTAGTGGCGAGCATGCTGGTAGCGACACATAGCGGCAGAGGCAAGAACAATAACTCGGCAATGTAAATTCAGGTGGATGGCGACAGTCCACAACTTTCAACCTTTAATTCTTCTCTCTCTTTCAATTTCATCATCATTTCTTAAGAGGGAACGGGCCCACCACGGCTCAATAATCAAATTCTCCCAGCCCTTGAAAATCTTTCAATGATTTCGTCCAAATGGCTTGGAGCAGGGTCACGAAAATTTACCCTTTTATTTTTGTCAATCATATTACCGGTAGGCTATATTATTATTTTTTGAAAAAATTTCATACTTCCATGTTTTCAAGTTCCTCGTCTCTTTTGAAATGCAAGCTGGCGATTTGGTGCCATGCAAACTCTGAGGACGCGGATTCGAGTCTCGCACAGGACTAACCCATCCAGCACTAGCTCTATCAAGAAAGTGACATCTTAAAAATAATTGGATATAAACGTTACCTACTTTTTAAATGGCATCAGTATATACACATACTCAGTGTCAGATTGATTCACAACTGAGTAAGTACGGTACCATTCATACGGTTCCCAAAATAGGCCAATAAAGTCAAATTTGGACGGTCAATTACGCGGATAATAACTTTGCCGATATCTATATCCGATTTTGGTTCTGTTTATTTATTTTAAATCTGAAGAGATACCCGTTTCAGAAATATGCAGTTTGATAATGGCGAAAAGTTTACCGGGACCGATGGTGTGGATTCGATAGGAATTCTCCGCGATCTATGACCGACACTATAGTTTTTTGCCGTTTTTATCACTTCCCTTGTAAAAGCATCAATTCAATACAATACATATTTTTCATCTCGAGTATTAGGCTATAGGACTATGAAAACACAAATGTCAGTTCTGTATCTTCAGTCGTTTTTCTTGTAGGCCAAAAACTGTTTACAGGAAACGTGGTACACGATTTGTCGAAAATTCTGCAAATTCGCCAGTGTGGTGTTGGAAACGGGGTACTCTTGAAGCAAAGTGGGCAAATTTCAGCAAGATTTCGGACAAATCGTGTCACATATTTTCCGGTAAACAATACAATTTAAAGAGGCAATTTCACAGAGATTTTACTGTGAAATTTGGTTTGCAAAAATTCACAGACCTGTGCTTCTGATTTACTGAAGCTCACTGAAGTTCTGATCTGGTATTAAGATACGTGTTCCAAATTATGGCGTATTAGGTGTCCTAGTGAAGCTCTCCTTGTGTAGAACAAGGCAGGGGCGGTGACGTTCATCTGTGACGTCCTCAGGCGCATACGCACTCTTGGAGTAGTAGAGAAAGGGCAGTCTGTTCTGGGAGTTTTTAGAAATAGGTGCGCCAAACGTAAACAAGACATGACATGCTGGATATCCTATCGACATGATCGAAGCTCTCGTAAAGGTCAACACACAGAGCGAACATTTTGTTGTATTAGAACAAAAACAGTGTTCTGAGCTGTTTTTGTCTGCTGTGTGCGGGATCCCAAGACAGAAAACATATATTCTGAACAAATGTTCGTGAGATCAAACTTGTTTGATATTGCGCTGGTACAAGTTTTTGTCGACTGTGAGCGGTGACTGCGAACATTTCTCGGCACATTTTCCAACTATTAAGCAATCAACTGGCGAGCCTCGCCCATGTGGCAATGGATTGAACCCGAGGCGACGTCTACTTGTGCCGCTGGCGTTATGTTTCGAGATAAAATGTTCGCTGTGAACAGAACAACAACGGGTAAAAACATGAAGCAATGTTTTTGTTCTAATACAACAAAATGTTCGCTGTGCATCGGCGTTGGTCTACACTTGTGTGAAATACGATTGAGTTGTTGGCGTTGACCGGTGATGTCATTGTGCGCATGAGCACTCGGGTAGTGGAAGAGGAAGGACAGTCTGTTCTGGGAGTTTTGGGGAAGTTGTGGTCATACATGGTCAAAATGTGTCGGGTGACCGATAGCTTCACTCCGCAGAACCGGCACGGGTTCGAGCCCCGCCGGTGCATGTGTGAAAGTTTGCCGTTACTTGCCGGCTGACGTTGGTTCTCTCCGGGTACTCCGGCTTTCTCCACCAACCAAACTGACTGTCACCATATGAGTGAAATAACCTTGTGAAATTAAACAACCACCTCGGCCCAAACCCCATCCACCCCCAAAAATGTGTCATTCGTGGTTTTCTATTGAAACTTTCGGTTTGTTCAGTGTCCTGATAGTCGTAGGTCCGGTGATATGCGTATGCACACTCGGGACGTAGCAGAAAAACAGCAGTAGTAGAGTCACTGTCGGTGTTTGTTGTAATGGCGGTTACTAACAGGCGGATACAGTTAAAAATAATTTCTTGGATTTTTGCTTGAACGAGTGAAATTTTCTTAAACGAGAAATCACAGTTTTGTCCTCTATAGAAGAAGAAATTCAAGCACCGGACAAATAAGTCTTTTACATAAAAAGGAATAGTTTTGAGAACTCTTTGGCTGTTCTTAGCAATTTGCAGAAATGTTTATTTTTCTTATTCAGGAAAAGTCTTAAATAAGTAAACAAGAGCCCAAGGGGCTTCAATATACGCCCGTATATCTGGAATTACATTGGTGCAAATTTCAAGGTTGTTTAATAGCCTTGATTCCAATTGGTAACTAGCAATCCAGAGAAAGGTCTACAATTTTGTGCCTCTGAGAATGTAACATATATATCACATCTAAAATTGAATGATAAACTAACCTTGGAGCAAGAACCGAGAGCTTACATATAAGAAAATAGTAGTTTTCCTGCAAATGGATTTCTTTCAGACGAGAGAATTTTTCATGAAGGAAAAAGAAAGTGATGAAGTAAACCTTTGTTCTTGAGTTGATGACAGGTATGAAGTTCATAAATGACCCCTCTCCCCGTTAAATTAGTAAATGTATGGTTTTTATTTCACAACAGTTTAACTAAATGTGGTGGTTTCAAACATAGGAGACAACTCCACAGGACAAATGCCATATATATGTAGGGGAGAGAACTCTGAATATTCCAACCTAATACATATAGTCAGCTAAACTAGATTCAGTTTTGGGGGACTGTGATCTTGACATTTGACAAATTGATGTATGGCTCCTCTTCGCCATGTGAGTAAGGTATTTGACACCATTCCATACCTTTAAACTAGAGATATCGCATGGACAACAAATGTTAATGGATGAATGGACAGAAAGAAACATCGCATTACATGATCTCGTCTTTGACAGGCATATGAAAATGTGACTTAAAGATTTCCTGATTTTGGGATCAGTGACCTTGACCTTTGACCGTGACCTAAATTTTGGTACATGACACATCGTCTTCCATCAATGTTTCAATGGACACAAGAAAATCATGATTTTTATGAATTTCATGAGTTTGGGGGTCACAGTGACCTTGATGTTCAGCCTTGACTTACATTTTGGTACATTTCCCCCTAATGTATCCACTGACACAAAAAAAAATTTTTTTCACAGATTTCTTGATTCTGGAGTCACAGTGACCTTGACTGTTGACCTTGACATGAATTTTGTTACATGACAAACCATCTGCCCGTAATTTCTCAATGGACACAAAAAATCATGATTTTTAACAATTTCAAGATTTTGGGGTCACAGTGACCTTGACCTACATTTTGGTATGTGACACATCGTGTCCCCTAATGTATCTACTGACACAAAAAAATGTTATTTTTAATAATTTCCTGATTTTGGGGTCACAGTGACCTTTGACCGTGACCTAATTTTTGGTATGCGACACTTCATTCCTCCTATTGAATCCACTCACCAAAAATTAGTAATTTTTAATGATTTCCTGATTTTTAGGTTACACTGAACTTTGACCTTGATTCTGGTGTCACAGTGATTTTGACCTGGATCTAAATTTTGGTACATGACAAAACGGTTACCCGTAATTTGTCAGTGGACTCAAAAAATCATGAGTTTTAACAATTTCATGATTTTGGGGTCACAGTGACCTTGATCTTTGACCTTGACCTATATTTTGATATGTGACACATTGTGTCCTCCTAATGTATCTACTGACACAAAGAAATGTTATTTTTAATAATTTCCTGATTTTTGGGTCACAGTGACCTTTGACCTTGACCTATATTTTGGTATGCGACACTTCATTTCCCCCTATTGAATCCACTCACAAAAAATTTGAATTTTTAATGATTTCCTGATTTTCGGTCACTCTGACCTTTGACCTCTGCCCTCGACCTACATTTGGTATGCAACACATCATTCCACCCTAGGGCATCCACTCACCAAAAATTAGAATTGTAGAGAGAAAACTCTCAATGATCAATGATTTTTTTATTTTAGGCAACAGTGACCTTTGACCTCTGACCTTGACCTCAATTTTGGTACGCGACACATCGTCTTCACCCAGCATATCCACTCACAAAAAATTGCAACTGTGGATAGAAAACGAACACTTCAGTGATTTCTTGTTTTTTAGGCCAGTGACCTTTGACCTCTGACCTTGACCGTCATTTTGGTACGCGACACATCGTCTCCCCGTTGGGTATCCACTCACAAAAAATTAGAACTGTAGATAGAAAACTGTCCCAGATATGGACCGGACACGGGGGACGGACAGACGGACGGACGGATGGACGGACAGACGGACGGAAACCGCCATCACATAATACGTCCCAACCACCTCGCTGGGGGTCTAATAACACCCCAGCCACCAGTCAGATTTTTGGACCAGATTCGGGGCCTTCGCGCACATCGCCGGAAGTGACATCATATATAGTAAAATAGATGTTTAACGAAAATTTTGATTACTTTTCAAGTCTGCATAATACCTCCGTTGACCTAGCGTTAAAAAGAATTATCTGGAGATAATTTTCCGTGTTTATCTGGACAGAGCATATGAAAAGTAGTTCGCTCATGTGCAACACTAAAGGAGTTGTTTGGTCGGATTCAAACTGAACCGTGCGTTGGTTGGTTTCCCCTATACGCCATAGCAACGTAGTAAAGGTCAACTTCCGCTATTGGAGGCAGGGATGTTATTGGAGCCTGCGAAATGGAGCATGCGCTGTGGGGAGGTTGAATACGTCCGCCTTTTGGCGGGCGTATAAAAATGGGTCCCTCACAAGAAATTATTTCTTATGAAATTAAGAAAATATAAGAATATTTAAGAAACGTAAGAAATAATTTCTTGTGAGGGACTTATTTAAGACTTTTCTCAAATAAGAAAAATAAACATTTCTGCATATTTATAAAAAAACAAGCAGAGTTTAAAATTGCTAAGAACAACCAAAGAGTTCTCAAAACTATTCCTTTTCATATGGTGTTCTATTTGGGCCAATTTGATCTCGCGCGTCGACTTGCAAAAGGGCGACGCGCGACGCGCGACGCGAAGCGTTTTGAAACCCGACGTCGCCCTCTCCGTCGCGCGTCGCGCGTCGCCTTTTGCAATGTTAAAGAGATAGGCCAAAACTGATGGTGTCTTATTTGGGCCAATTGCCCTATCTCCTAACATTGTAAAAGTCGACGCGCGACGCGCGACGGAGAAGGCGACGTCGCCTTTCAAAACGCGACGTCGCCCTTTTCCGTCGCGCGTCGCCCTTTTAAAGGGCGACGCGCGACGCGCGACGGACATTCGCGTCGCGCGTCGCCCTTTTAAAAGGGCGACGGACGACGGACATTCGCGTCGCGCGTCGCCCTTTTAAAAAGGGCGACGCGCGACGCGCGACGGACATTCGCGTCGCGCGTCGCCCTTTTAAAAGGGCGACGGACGACGGACGACGGACATTCGCGTCGCGCGTCGCCCTTTTGGTTTACAAAAGTGCGCATGTCTTTGGGGAGCATGTATTACTATAATGTTCACAGCTATGATTTTCGATTCTTGTAGCTCCTGACTGACCGGTGTTGGTAATTGTGTTGGTGATAGCAAAAATGACAAGATATTTTGAATGCAATGAGACTATGTACAACATAATATATTTGTTTCGCTGTCTGAAATGCTTTTTTGCTGATCAATTTTCGAACACTGGTACCTGTATTCCACAAAATCCACACCCCTCAATCGATGTCAATGTGTTACTATTTCGCCGGACTAATACGTCAATTAAATTCAAGTTTCCACTAATGAACAGAAGCGTATGTAAGTAACTATTATGCAGGATTAACAGTAACGACTGAAAAACAGAGGGAAAATAATTAATCGCTTGTGTAGTTCAATGTAACTGTGAGATCTTACATTCTGGAGACCTGTTAAAACGCGCCACGTTGCATTTTATCTCGAATCATACAACCCTTTTTAATAGTAAGGCTTTGTTTTCTGCCATTTCAGACAAGTGACTATATGCATGATATGCTGTCAAAGTAAAGGTGAGGTGTGGGGTCATTTAACTTTCGTTTTCGGCCGAAAAACAGTAACTTTCTTTTTCGGCCGGAAAACAATAAGATCCCACATTTCCTTTGAGCTACACAATCTGTTAATTAGTTTTTGTCTGTTTTCCAGTCGTAACTGTTACTCCTGCAAAACTGTTATTTACATAAGCTTTTGGTTCATTATTGGAAACTTGAATTTATTTTACGTATTAGCCCGACGAAATATGAACACATTGACAAGCTAATAGATGCGTATTGTCCTCGCGATGGAGGGGTGTGGATTTTGTGGAACACAGGTACCAGTGTTCGAAAATTAATCAGCAATATAACATATCTGACAGCGAAACAATTAAAGTATGTGGTACATAGTCTCCATGTATGTTAAATATCTTGCCATTCTTGCTTTGTTGCAGTAAATTCTCAGCAAATTACCAACACCGGTCAGAAGCTACAAGGTTCGGAAATCGCAGATGTGAACATTTTTTTTTCGTTCGAAATTAACACCCCAAATCACAATACAACGAACCAATACGAGACAGAACAAGACTATATGATACGATACAATACAATAAAATGCAAAATAATACCATACATTACAATACAATATATTACAATTCAACATATTACAACTCAATACATTACAAAAAAAATACAATTCTAAACAATAGCATACCATACAGTACGGTGAAATATACCATAATTCAACACATCAAAGTACAAAGATACACCTTTACATAAAAGAAGAAAGTTAACAAAGATTGTGAATTTTATATAATACGTTTGTACAACCTATAGTGGCAAACTTCAATTGATAATTTGATTGATAATTTATTGTGTCTGGTGAACAAAATGGAATACATGCTCCCCCCAGACATGCGCACTTTTGTAAACCAAAAGGGCGACGCGCGACGCGAATGTCCGTCGTCCGTCGTCCGTCGCCCTTTTAAAAGGGCGACGCGCGACGCACTTTTTAAAAGGGCGACGCGCGACGCCCGTCGTCGTCCGTCGCCCTTTTAAAAGGGCGACGCGCGACGCGAATGTCCGTCGCGCGTCGCGCGTCGCCCTTTAAAAGGGCGACGCGCGACGGAAAAGGGCGACGTCGCGTTTTGAAAGGCGACGTCGCCCTCTCCGTCGCGCGTCGCGCGTCGACTTTTACAATGTTAGGAGATAGGGCATTTGGCCCAAATAAGACACCATAAGTTTTGGCCTATCTCTTTAACATTGCAAAAGGCGACGCGCGACGCGCGACGGAGAGGGCGACGTCGGGTTTCAAAACGCTTCGCGTCGCGCGTCGCGCGTCGCCCTTTTAAAAGTCGACGCGCGAGATCAAATTGGCCCAAATAGAACACCATATTTTCATGTGAAAAGACTTATTTGTCAGGTGCTTGAATTTCTTCTGCTATAGAGGACAACAATTTCTCGTTTAAGAAAATTTCACTTATCCAAGCAAAAAATCAAGAAATTAGTTTTAACAGATCCAGCGGGTCTGGATTTGTTGATGTGTGGATTACGCTCCATATACCGCGTTATCAGTATAGAAGGGTGTGGATTGTGTGCGAGTTGTGTGACCTTGTACCTTGGACAGGAATCACCGAGTGCATTTGAGTGAATGGGGTCTCATTGTGTACGGTGTCCTGACCGTCGTTAAGTCCGCTGATATGGGCATGTGCACTCGGAAAGTAGTAGAGAAAGGTTATTTTAGATGTGGACTGTGTATGACTGATCACAAGCGGGATCAGCAAACCTAATCGTAGTTGGTTCAGTGATACGCGCATGCGCACTGGTTAGGGAAACATAGGTAGGAAGCTTCTAATATACGGTAGTCATTTCACATATCCCCTATGTCTAGCCTTGGATCTGTGGCTGGATTGACTCCACAGATTTTACATATTCTATAGTTACTCATTTGGGTTAATTATGGGAGTAGCGCGATAACGCCCTCAACACCTGTCTTAAGGTACCGGGAGCCAAAGGCTCAATATACACCTCTTATCTTCTTGCTTAATTACTCGACAAGCTGTTGACCAATTGTAACTGTCTTATCGGGAGTAGAATAACCTACACACACACACCTATGCATAACACACGTCCTAATATCGTAATACCTAGACGCAATCAGATGATCAACAACAAGCATACTGAATGTTTTACAGTTTATTATCACCATCTTTCATCATATCGGAGAGGAACCACCCTGGGATTGTTTATTGTGACGTTTATTATCTTTTCGTGTCGACTATGTTCGCTCGCATCCAATGAGAAGTCACTCTTGTTAAGCTATGCATTACAGCCATCGTCGTCAAAGGAGGGGCTGGTTTGTGAGTTCGATGTTGAAAAACCTGACATTGGTCACCATTTCCACAGTTCATTGGGGGCATTGCTTCTGGGCCCATTCTATCCGATTCAAACGTTTCATTGGATCTAGCTGGACCGATGTCATCTCTGTAACGGTTAACTGTTTGTGATTGGACTGTTCGAATCGGAAGGGGGTGTGTTACCGCTGGAAGGATGGAAGAGCCAGTTCGGGAGCGCCAGTGGTTGGAAATGCATTCCCCCGTATTTCTCGCTTACCAGAGCGAGATAGGTGTTGCCCTTTATGTGGAACATTCTTTACGAATTATGGAATGGGATAGCATTCCCATTTATGGACTATGAACTGTAATTTCCCTGTGAAGGCGATTTTCCGGGTGTTCGCAACGGCGCCGGGGGGTGAAGAGTGGCCCCGGCTATATAAGCTCGTGGAGACATTCCAACGGGGTTGAGACCAGAAAGACAGCGCTGGATAAAGCACGTCCAGGTACAGCCTGTAACTTATTGATTTTGGCGTAATTTACGGTTGGGCCGTAAATGCAGTTGTTTGGCCTGGGAGTCTAAAAAACTTGTACAATCCTGTAGCTAGTGTAACCTGTAAAAACACGCCAATCCAATGAGAATTTGCCAGCTCGCATTTTCGGTGTGGAAACGTGTTTGTGGTTACGCTATAGTTTAGTAGACACGACAGCGTGGCGTGTCTAGTATAGTTGTGGGGTATTCGATAATACTGTAATGAGACATGTGTTTGCCCGTAGCACATTCAGGCAACTTGCATGGTCTAACTTCAGTATAAAATAAGGCTTTTAGGTCTATACCAGTAGGTTGATAATTTCGACATTATTGCTGTGCTAATCCCGCTGCACTGGGACTAAAGTCGCAATATTTATGTGTCGATCTTGTTGACCGTGAAGCGGTATATGACAATAGTTAGGGATTCCCTCCACCCCCGGAAGTATGCAACTGCACTAAATACAGAGATAAACCAGCCAAGTTTCCCCCTGCCATAATCCAACGACGTACCGTGTAGCCTGTTTATTCGGCGCAGACGGCCGTGCAACGCTATACGGGACGGAAACGGTCGCAGTTATTACAGCCGGGCGGTGCAAGTCAAGGCACAGGCGGGCGAGCTGTTCTCGTCGGGAAACATCGATAAACTGGGCCGGACGCTTTGGGGAGCAAGAAAGGTCGCAGACAAGTTACAGATACAGCTCACAGATCACACAAGAAAGATACAGAACACAGATTCCACAAGAAGGATATGTGTATTTATCACACATTACAAGCAAATCAAGACAGACAGATCATAAACAGTACAGTACAAGTCCAGACATACACATCACAGGTTATACAGTCAAGAAAGCTACAGAACACAGATCCCACAAGATGGATATGTGTATTTATCACACATTAAAGAAAGATACACAGAGCACAGACAACACAGAAAAAGACAAGACATACAGATCACAGACCACACAGCAAAGGCAAGATACGGTGCAGGCGGGCTTCGTTTTACCGATGTAAAAGTGGTAACAAGACTTACAGACTGTACAGTCAAGCCAAGGCACAGATTACAGCCAGTGAAGAACAGACAGGGTCAAAGACAAGATACAAGTTCCAGACAGTAAAGAAAAGACGAGGCACAGCCCAGACAGACTTCTCCTCCTGAGAAACGTTGATTAAACGTGAAATCTACAGACCTGCGACCGGGTCGCCAAAGGTCGCAGAAGCTTGCGACCAGGTCGCAGAGAGTCGCCAACGACGGTTGACATACAGTAAGGATGTTTCATCGGTACCAGATGAAATGGTAATACAATATATATCCAAGTAATTGTCCTGACGGTCACGGAGAGTGAGTGGTGCGTGGTACTTACCTGAGAGATCGTCGTGAAGTTGTGTAGTCACAGGCGTGTCTATAGACGGGTCGCAGCAGCCGTAAGGGTTGAGACGCCGGGCTATACTTACCTGTGCGGGAAGCAGACTGGTGAGCTGACAAGTTAGGGTCAGGCTCCGACGACTGGGGGTGAAGAACACGCCGGGTTGCCACGTCTCTGGAGAGAGCGTCACCGCCGTGACGTTCCAACACCTGGGGGTCGTCTCTGGAGAGAACGTTACCGCCGTAACGTTCCAACGGGCCGTGACGTTTCAGCGACTTGGTGCCATATCTGGAGAGAGCGTCACTGCCGTGACGTTCCAACGCCTGAGGGTATATATATATATTGGGGAGAACGTTACCGCCGTAACGTTCCAACGGGCCTTGACGGTTCAATGACTGGGTGTCTTGTCTGGAGAGAGCGTTATACCCTTAACGTTCCAACGACGGGGTGCCACCCCTGGAGAGAGCGTTACACCCGTAACGTTCCAACGACGGAGGAAGAGAAGGGCCAGCAGCCAGGCCGCCCTTATCCCCAGAAGAGAAGGGCCAGCAGCCAGGCCGCCCTTATCGCGCATAGACATAAAGCACTATATTAACCATAAAGCTATATGCATACACTCTCTTATATATATATTACTGCCATATAACATCAAGCTTAAACTGCACACATTCTCCTCTATTATCCACATATACACCAGGGATACGTATCCGTTAACCTTATATGCATACACCAGGGATACGTATCCGTTAACCTTATATGCACACACCAAGTGTACGTATCCGTTAACCTTATATGCACACACCAAGTGTACGTATCCGTTAACCTTATATGCACACACCAAGTGTACGTATCCGTTAACCTTATATGCACACACCAGGTGTACGTTAACTTTATATGCACACACCCTCTCATATCACGTGTATATATACGTCAAGTTTATTTGCATACACTCTCCTAGTGTCTGTACATATATGTAAATATCATAACGTTACATCTCCTTAGACATTCTGTCTAAGCCACGCGGTTCTACAATGTCCATTTGTAACCGCGTATACTATTTGTGCAGAATATACCATAATAGACCTTTACATTAGCGTCAGTCATCCTTGTAGGGTTGTGATCATCTCTTCGAGCCCCGGATCTCTACTAGTGAAGGGGTTAACGACGGTGACGGCCAGAATGCCAGTGGGCAATCCCGGTTATTGATTCGTTTTCTCGTAAACACCACGACTGGTCCTGCTCGTACACGTTACATCTCCAAAGAGGTACGACCCGTAAATGGTAAGAAATATCGCTGTTGATCTCTCTGCTGCTGGCGCAATACGTACCCAAAGGCTAGATTCAGATGAACGACGCTAGCTTGATCCTTTTGTAAGCCGATGGCATCGATTCAACAAGACATTCATTCATCGATGATGAACAATATTTATTGTTACAAACAAACGAACGGTGACCGACCTGTTAACCATGTCTCTAAATCTCGTTTACAACTGATGTTAAACAGCGTCTTTATTTTCAGACTTGGGATGGTATATGGCAAAACGATGACCGATTTAGCAGTGGGGACGATCTGATGGAATCCTGGATGATCCAGTGGAACTTGAGGACCCGATCGAGAGGGTTTCCAGATGCTAAACTCCAGGTGGAACAAATCACCTACCGAGGGTCAAACTGAGGGACTTGGTGACCTAGGAACTGCAAGCAGTTGGGTTCTGGGTACTGGAGCTATAAACAGTACGCTATAGACTGAGATTTGATGTGCTGACGTTGACAGATTTTTTTTTTAACTTGGATTTGGTGGCTCCGCGATCAGAAGTGGCACAGTGTTTTCAGCATCAGCGAAAAGTAGTGGACCATGTAACATTACACAGGAATGCCTGGAAGTGGTAGCAAGGCTGATGCATTTTGGACGCCCAGCGTTTGAAATTGAACTTATTGACTTCTATTTTAATATGCATTGACCGGTCATTGTTCATGCCTGAATTGTATTTTCACTGTGAGTTATAACATTGCAGCATCACCCGCTAAAGTAACAACAGATAATGGTAGAAAGACTCATACAGCAACAAGGAGCTCTGGCGCAACAGTTGCAAGCGCAACAAAAATGGGTAGAAGAACAACTGTTAAGTAGACGTCGTCTCAAGGGAAAGGGCCAGTGCTACAACTATGGCAAATTTGAACATTATCAAAGAGGCTCCAGCCCAAGCAGCAGAATCGGAAGATATAAACTAGATAGCCCTATGCAGGCGAGTGCAATGAGTCTATTGTTCTAGGAAGCCCTGCCAAGGTAGTGAAGACAGCTGGCATTGAGGTCAGCTCACTGATTGACAGTGGATCAACGATTTCCATGGTAAGAGAGAGCTTCTCTGAACAACAGTTGAAGGGGACAGTCGGATGACTGCAGGAGCCGGAGACGATACAACCGAAAATACGCTATATCTTGACATACTTTAGTGATTTTGGGTGGCATTATATTTCCTGAAGACGCAGATTGTTGTATATCTCTGGCTATATGATTTAAAGCTCTCAGAGGTAACGCATACGGAACTGTACGTGAGCTATGTATTCTATTGGGTGTGTTAGTTAAACCCACTAAGTAATTTAAAGTGATATGATAGTGAATTATCGAGCTATTAAACTTTCTCCAACCATGGCTGCGATGTCTCCGTTGATGGGGTTTAAATAGCTGGGTATAGCTGAACGGCGGTTTGTAACACTGCCGAACTCACTGACATTATCATTTAAATCATACGGAAACACTGACAAAAGTTCTAGCTTCCAGAATAGTTCCCGCTCTCGGATTTTTCTCTCAAATCCAAAGGGGAATCCTTGGTAGATGGATAGACGACGTCTATGATCTGAATACTAAGTTATCCCAGCCATGGTCGGGTCCAGAAAAATGCTTACCTATAAGCAATTACTTTTTCCTAATGGATTTCTGTGACTGTTCATCCTAAGATGGAGTCTTTGGGTGGTTAAATGAATACAGTTTGTAGTAGAACAACTAAGATCAACATACGAGTTTACAGAATATGAGTTACCAGTTAACGCGTAACTAAATGGAGTTGAAGTATTAAAGAGTGGACACGTGAGACATTCATGGTGTCCACACTTAGAAATCTTGAAATTAAATGTAGAATCCGGTGCTAAACAATCAAGCGCAATATTACAAGGGTTGAAATGGAAATCCGTAGATCAAAATCTGTGTGTTGATCGCAGGTTGTTGAATGCCTAGACCCGCAAGGATTCACGCTCTTTACCGAGGATTGAAGAGTAAATGGACGCACTTGTTGGTTCCCGCTGTTTTGCTAACCACGGATCTCCAGGGCCGCTTATCACCAAGTCGAGGTGCGGGAGGAAGATAAATACAAAACGGCCTTCACCACGTCCATTGGTTTCAGTTCAACAGAATGGCCATTGGAGTGTTCAACCCCCAACGTTTGATGCAACAGGTCTATGCTGACGTGATTTTCCAGACTGAATGATTGATATTCTTCTCGTCAACTATCAGTGAACATCTGGATAGACTGGAAGTGGCACTGAATAGAAAATGGACAATTACAGTAGTAAGATGCTGGAACTGCTGCCTTTAAATGGGCGGTCACTAACAAGTTCTGCATTACCTCTTTGGCGCCACTTTTACTATTTATACGACTAACATTTTAAACAAGACAAAACTGCCTACTGTGGAACTGCCTTGGCCTCCTTCAACTTTGACATACGATACCAGTATGGGGAACTGCACGAATGCTGATGTACTGTGGCGGTTGTTCGCAGAGAGAATGGACATTGCCAATGCCTTTGCTGACAAGTCTGAGACAACAGCTGTGCCAACCGAAATCCGCCAGTGTCGCCATGATCGGGTGTACCCAGTCAAGTGTCGACCAACCAAAACCAGCGAGTCCTTTTTCCGTATTGACAACAAAATAGTTGGTAGAGCTACAACGTAGACGTGCTTCTGTCATTCCGAGATCGTCAAAGGAAGGCAAATAAGAGTGAACGAGCAGGGGTATCACCAAAGACTGTCAAACTTGTGAGACAATGGGGTCGACTTCAAAAAACATGAGGGCCCCCTTTTCCGCCTCATCAAGGACCTCAAATAAGGAACTCATGCTACCACGTTGCTTGAAAGATTTAGCTTTGGGAAGCCTGCATGCTGGCACTGGGCATCATGGTGTAGAATGTACAGAGAGCTTGATTCGCACACGATTCGAATGGCCAGGACTCACAAAGGATGTGCGTGAATGGGTCGAGAAATGTAACAGGTGTACCTTGGCGAAGATGACATACAAGCCCATATAGACACCCATGGGAAGGGTGACTGCCACACACCCACCGGAAATTATCGCAACGGATTTTACTGTGTTGAAGCGCACGAGCAGCACTGGAATAGAAAACGGTTCTCGTCATCACAGATGTTTTCTCAAATTTCACTACCCCCACAAGCAACCAAATGGCTTGTGAACTATTGATTTCTTAGCCACCATACTTTCACGTAAAGGTAGATTTCTTAGCCACCATACTTGTCCCACAATTTGTGCATGCAGACTAGAAGTCGTATTTTAACTGTGTTTAATTTCCAGTACCACTTATTTTGACAAAGCAATTTCCGAGATTTCATTTCATGACATTTTAGGTCAGGTATTGTAAACATCTATGTACATAGCTATTTGTGAGAAACGGTTATATAACTTCAGACTGTATGGTTTAACATTGCATGGTTATGTAATTGCACTGAATTGTACTATGTGAATCCCCAAGTCTGATGCACATGTTTAGAAAATGAGACAGTTAAACAATTTCATTGCGATAACTTTTATGAGCATTTAATAGGTCATCATGACCCAGGACAATATAAAGGAAAATGTCTGGCGTTTTCAAATTACAGTTTTATTCCATCATTTACTGTCCTGCCATCACCGGCATGACCGATAGAGGCTACCGATAGAGTTCACAAACTACGTGAAATCTTGTACGCTGGTACGAAAATGCATATATTAAAAACTATATATCATCAGAAATCTGTTATTATCATCCATTTTAAGTCCAGAGAAACCACTGGCCGAACCAGAGTCTTCTGAGGGGTTTATATAATTTTACCCGAAAATGTCGGCGCCCCATACAAGCCCACTTTCCGTCGAAACTTCCCACAAATTATCCTGGCAAGCTCGCCAATATAATTTGTGGGAAGTTTCGACTGGCTTACACTTAGAAATGTACCTCAGATGGTGGAGTGGTAGGGGATCGACCTGTATGAGCTCCGCATGCTTTTGTTGGGTGGGTTGGCCCACGAGACATTCCACTGTTGCTGCTGCCCCATGGAGGGAACATTCGTGGCGCTGTAAATGATCCAGACATTGAAACGGCTGTGTATATATCATAGTAGACGACAGCGCCATGGCAGATGCATGGTGGCGTAAGTCGTGCAAACGAGTAAATGACTTCGGGTGAGAAGCACAGTTGAACATCGTAGTGGCCAAACAGAGGGTCTGCTGAAATGGACCTGAACACTCGCTTTACAGCTCTAGCTGGCGATTTCAAACTGGCTTAAACCAGTTCTAAACCGGTCTAAATCTGTACCGGTGTGTAATGGCGCATATTTGATCATCCTACTATTCATGTTCATATGCATCAGTGGAGGGAAAGTAGAGCTTCGGCATCACACGAGCAAGGATCATATAGCACAGAGTAGCGATGTGAATTTGTGAACCTTTAACTTAGTGACCTTTTGACTTTGTAAACTTCTGGCTTCCTGTAAAAAGTGTACATGGGTAAATATACACGCGCTTGCTATGGTCTACCCACTGATACACAGCATCCAATGCCATTCAATTCGAAGAAATTTGGCACAGGTTTATTCATAACTGAATTTCTAAAGAGGAAGCGAACTCGCTGAGGCTCATCATTTTCACTACTCCTAAACCAGGGTGGAGTTATCTGCAGGGGCGTCGTTAGGGGGGGATCGTCAGGTGCGAACGACCCCCCCTTGGACGCGCCAAAAAAAAAACCACAAGAAAAAGCAAAAAAACACAAAAACAAAACAAAACCAGAGAAAACAAAAACAAAAACAAAACAAAACTAGAAACAGTTATGATGGCTTCCATATGTAGGCTGTCTTTGCAATTGCGATAGCCATATTTCATGCGCAGATACTTATGGTGTACGTTTAACAGCCGTCTAGCCCCCCCCCCCCCCCCCCCTCAGTGGAACGTGCAGGCTCATTTACTCAACTGTTGGCAACATGCCAAAAATTCAAAAATGGATTTAGAGCTTCAAAAAACACTTTTTCTTAGTCAGCAGCACGCGGGGAACACGTTTCTGGCCTTTGTTTGCGCCCTAGATGGCTCCTTCATCGAACCGAAAATGTTAGTACGTTGAAATAGGTACAGAAAACGGTCCCTGGAGTCCAGATAATGACTTGAATGGAGAAAGTTAAGCTTGGAAATTGGTCGCCCGGAGATAGCGCTTCTCACAGTCTGCTTTTGTGAAGTATAGTTTCAGCCACATGCTCAGACCTAATAAAATTTCACGTTCCACCATACCTCCGAAACCAATCGAACGATCATGCTGTAATTTCTCTGTCATCACATCCTTAATACAAGGAGTATGTGCGCCAAAACTAAGAATAATCCGACTCGTCGTTTGTGTAATATTGAACAAAATTACTTCTCAAATTATGTGATTTTCGGCATTATTTGAAAATCTGACAACATTGATTCCTCTATAGCGGCAAAACTATTAGAGCTACTATAAAATCGATGGCACATTTGTGAAAGAGCTGCTTCTGGAGAATAGAATACAACAAATTAGAAACCTGCATCTCCCACGGTTCAAGAGTTAGTCTTCAAAAATGTGTTCCGTTTTCCACAAAATTCAAAATGGCGGCCAAACCACCTGACCTAGACGCAACATTTTTGCATATTCGTGATCACCATATCATGTGACATATAATTCATCACTTTTCCCGTTCAAATCCGATACTTGAAAATCCGACTATTTTGATTGGTCGCTGGCGGCCATTTTGTTTTATGGAGCAACTTCTCTTATTGAGTTTTTAAAGACCCCGATCCATTGATTATGTGTACCAAGTTTCGCGCTGATTGCATCATTGGTTACAGAGGAGTAGGGTTTTGAAGATTTTTCTGAAAACGGGGTAAATCCAAGATGGCCGCTGAATCCTTCCACCAATTAAAACCAATTTTCAATATGCACTAGATCTCCACATGTCTAATATGTGTGTGAAGTTTGAGCATGATTGGTCTGATGGTTGCTGAGATTTAGCACGCACAAAATCAGGGAGAATAATAAAAATAATCCGAACAATTATAAGAAGTCTTCCGACTTTCGTCGGAAGCCTAACAAGAGCCCAAGGGGCTTCAATATACGCCCGTATATCTGGAATTACATTGGTCCAAATTTCAAGGTTGCTTAATAGCACTCATCCAATTGGTAGGTAGCAATCCAGAGAAAGGTCTGCAATTTTGTGCTTCTGAGAATGTAACATATATCACATCTAAAATTGAATGATAAACTAAAATGAGCTTAACTCTTGGAAATTAGTTGACCGTGGAGCAAGAACCGAGAGGTCACATATCCAACACTGAAATCGACAATAGTCAAACACAAGAAAATAGTAGTTTTCCTGCAAACGGATTTCTTTCAGACGAGAGAATTTTTCATGAAGGAAGAAGAAAGTGATGAAGTAAACTATTGTTCTTGAGTTGATAAACAGGTATGAAGTTCATAAAGGACCCCTCTCCCCGTTAAATTAGTAAATGTATGGTTTTTATTTCACAACAGTTCAACTAAATGTAGCTGTTTCAAACATGGGAGACAACACCACAGGACAAATGCTGTATACATTTGGGGAGAGACCTCTGAATATTCAAGCCTAACACATATAGTCAGCTAAACTTGATTCAGTTTTGGGGGGACTGTGACCTTGACCTTTGATAAATTGATGTATGGCCTTGACCTTGACCTCTGATAAATTGATGTATGGCTCCTCTTCACCATGCGAGTAAGGTATTTGATACCACTCCATACCTTGAAACTAGAGATATCGCATGGACAACAAATGTTAATGGATGAATGGACAGAAAGAAACATCGCATTACATGACCTCGTCTTGATTTGCTGATTTTGGAGTCAGTGACCTTGACCTTTGACCTAAATTTTGGTACACGACACATCGTCTTCTGTCAATGTATCAGTGGGCACAAAAATTCATGATTTTTATGAATTTCATGATTTTGGGGGTCACAGTGACCTTGACGTTCGGCCTTGACCTACATTTTGGTGCGTGACACATCATGTCCCCCTAATGTATCTACTGAAAAAAAAAAAAAAACAATTCGAAGATTTCTTGATTCTGGTACATGACAAACCATCTCCCCATAATTTCTCAATGGACACAAAAAATCATGATTTTTAACAATTTCACGATTTTTGGGTCACAGTGACCTTTGACCTACATTTTGGTATGTGACACATCGTGTCCCCCTAATGTATCTACTGACACAAAAAAATGTGAGTTTTAATTATTTCCTGATTTTTGGGTCACAGTGACCCTTGACCTTGACCTATATTTTGGTATGCGACACTTCATTTCTCCCTACTGAATCCACTCACAAAAAATTAGAAATTTTTAATGATTTCCTGATTTTTCGGTCTCTGACCTTTGACCTCTGACCTCGACCTACATTTGGTATGCAACACATCATTCCCCCTTAGGGCATTCACTCACCAAAAATTAGAACTGTAGATAGAAAACTGTCAATGATCAATGATTTCCTGATTTTAGGCAACACTGACCTTTGACCTCTGACATCGACCTCAATTTTGGTACGCGACACATCGTCTCCACGTAGCGTATCCACTCACACAAAATTGCAATTGTCGATAGAAAACGTTTACAGATATAGACCGGACACGAACACTTCAGTGATTTCCTGTTTTTTAGGCCAGTGACCTTTGACCTCTGACCTTGACCTTCATTTTGGTACGCGACACACCGTCTCCCCGTAGGGTATCCACTCACCAAAAATTAGAACTGTAGATAGAAAACTGTGTCAGATATAGACCGGACACGGGGGACGGACAGACGGACGCTGGCACACGCTACGACGGACACACGGACAGACGGACGGAAACCGCCATCACATAATACGTCCGCCTTTTGGCGGGCGTATAAAAACCAAAAGGGAAAAGAAAGAAATAAAAAATGTCCGTAGGCATGCTCCGTTCCAGTAGTGACTTGTCAGTTCGCTCAACAATGGGTTTACCACGACTTTCCGTTAATTTATGGTCATAAAGTGGATTATGAAAGAGCTGCAGCTCTGTTCATGAGACTCCACCCTCGACGGATACAGCAGGGGAACCCTCGACAGATAAAGCAGGCGAATTTACTATTCAATTAATCATTAACACTATTAACCCGTGTGTTTTATTCCTTCTGCTCGATGCGTGTGGATTTGATATATCAAATCCACACGCATCGAGCAGAAGGAATGAAGCATCGGCAGCCTCGGTCTACCGTTGGCGAAGTGCAAAACGGGCAATAAACTGAAAGCTGTATACATGTATGTATAAGCTTTGTTAAGGCATTAACATTCGTGATATTTCATTTCCGGAAAATATATCAGTTTAATTTTTTTCTAGTCAGTATTTTATCATGGCCACGTTTTAATGAGTGATATTAGTTTCATTTTTCTAGTCAGTATTTCACCATGGCCACGAGATATAGTCCATGATACACAGTTTGATATTCTACACAATATTATTGTGATATTTTCAGCAAAAGTTTAATGTTCACAGTCATGAAATGACATATGGATCGTAAAGTGATATGATGATGTTTAGTTTTAATCATTTTAACATGGTTACAGTGGCGTCGGAAGCGGAGGCCCACCCATTTTCGTGAAAATAGAATCATAAATGTGTATGCAGTATGATCAGTTTTATTTCCGGAAAAACGTTCATAACGCATCTCCGGCAATCTAGAACCCCGGAGCTTCCGGGGGCTAGGCGGCCCCTGGACCTCCACCTGTTAGGCTGTGATAGTGGTCCCCCACTTTCAATACGGAAGTCTCCAAACTGTAACGGTAAGAGTATTTGCTCCTGTCCGCCTGAGGGCGTTTGAGTCGGGTAAGACAAAATCCTATACAATGTATCGCTCTTGTGGCAACGTTGTATTGTGACGTCATGCGGCAATCGGATATGACGACAGCATCATGACGTACAACAAAGGGCATTACGCTTTATATAATGACGTCGTTGGCGTTACAATAGAAAATGTCGCCTTGAACGTGGATATGTGCAAATACAAAATTTTACATTAACAAGGGTGATCTGTCATGCCACCCAGCTCGATTTTGAAGTTCTTGGAAATACCGTTTGCGCAATTTATTGCACTATTTCAGGCCGCCCTGACTCTTTACATGTTATCCAGTCCACATTTTGTCCCCCCTGACTCGAGCGCCTACTAGCGGGCAAGGGCAAATTACTCGTACACGGACAGTTCGGAGACTTCGCTATTACGTTCCGACGCCACTGGGTTAGCCTACGAGGTATATCGGCCCAAAGCATTATTATTGTGTTTTCAAGGGGACAAGAGAATAAAATATAATACTGATATTTGACAAATGACGTGTTAGTTTAATTGTTGGAAATCGCGCAGAATGCATCTCAGGCCATCTAAGGTCCCAGAGCTGTATAATATAACCCTAAATCTGCATACATTATGTTCAGATTTAATTCCGGGAAAACGCTTAGAACGCATCTCCGGCAAGGACCCCGGAGCTTCCGGGGCCTAGGCGGCCCCTGGACCCTCGCCTAAAGTGCTATGATAATCGACCCCCCTTTGAAAAATCCTAGCGACGCCCATGATCTGCATATGTAGTTCATCACCCCATCCGTACTGTTGTCAGTGTATCACTTTCGTATATATTTTTATTCAGCCTTCGACTTTCAGACGTAACTGGTGATGACATCTTCATATGTTTTCATAATTGGTCAGGTATATAATAATAATAAATTCTTTATTTTTCGAGGGTTACAACAATCAGTCAGAAGACTGTTCTCCCTTGAGGCCCTCTGGATAAACACAAAAGTTATATATTATCAAACATAACTCACATGCACTCACACATGCACACACACATTTGTAACAAAAGAACTACAGATACAAAACAGTAAAACAGGCAATTTGTGAGACAGTAAGCTAGCACGTTAGGCTCTGCTATTTACAAAATTATGTACATGTTTCTTGAAAGAATTTACAGACCTTGAAAGAATTTGTATCCCCGGATATACAGTACAACCAAATAAAGGAACCTGTTGCTTGAGGATGGGGTTATTGAAAAGAACAAATTGACAATTCAACTCGATACAGGAATAGCCGTGATATCCGAGATTTAAGGGTTTACCCATCACAAACTCAATACTCAGGACTCATTATATCCCTGAAAAGCAGTTGCCACAGTACAGCCCATAACAGTAGATACTTTGTGAGCTGGGTAATTTCCTCTAGTCCTCGTAATAATGTATCTACCCAGTAGGTTCCACAATTTCCATCGTGAACAAAGTGGTTTCTCGACCTTATACATGTTATAGAGCTTAGACTGCATCAGTTTGTTAATTTAGACAGTATCCTTTTCTTGTGATATAGGTATCTGCTCTGTAACCTCTCGTTAATTAGATTATTAGACTTCGCATGTACCAGAAGAATATGTCTCCGCAAACTCTACATCTTGATAACTTCATAGAGCACAGAGTACATACATTTGACATGATATATATGGATAATATCAATGCATTATGATCACCTTCATAAAAAATAATGATGCTGTTTGATGATATCGCTGTCTATATATTAAATGGGTGAGGTCGCCAAATATATTGGGTAGGTAATATGACTTTGTTATAGGTTATAAAAAATGACTTCAGCATGATTTTTCTCCTTCTCTTATGGATATTCTAGATGTCTTCCTGTAACTTCTGAGGGGTGCCCCGTTCCATATCATTTTGTGGAAGTTTGCCAGTTACCGGTACTTGATGACAGGCGACCGGGTACTCCGGCTTTCTCCACCTCTAAAACTGTCTATCATCTGAGTGAAATAACCTTGAGTGCGACATCAACCCAAGCTCCCCCCCCCCCGCCTCGATACAGTTATAATATATACAACAGCATAACTCGATACTCTTATATATCCCAGATGTCCTCCTGTGGAACCCAACTCCTGAGTTTTATAGCCCAATTGACATATTTCACCAAGTTTTCTATCCTGCCTCTATGTCGGCGTGTCATTTTGGTGCGCCATAATGCATCCATGTCTTGTTGTACATATTTCAATCCATGTTGACAGAAAGCTCCTTCAACAGACTCATCCAAGAAATCAACTAATTAGTATATATTCACACTCAGTCCTTCGAAACTTAAGCTGAACTTCAAATAACCCCTCTGTCCACTTTACTTGATAATCCCTTTGAAATACATATGTATATTCAGTATCGCATAAATGTAACTTAATATGGCCGCTTTGTTACATTCCGTTCGTCTTTTGTTTCTTCTACCTATCTATGCATAACTACTTCCACACTAGTGATTCATTCTCTTTGTCAACTTCTATGTCTTGCAAGACCTCTTTATAATGATATGTTTATTTTTCAATGAAGTACCTGTACATGACAATCTTGGTAGTCCTGATCACGTTTTTGGCATAATTAACATAATCACAAGAAAAACTTGATTTTAAATGATTGCTTCATTTTGGGGTTACATTGATCTTTGAATTCGATCCTCCATTTTGGAATGTGACACACCTCCCCCTAGGGTATCCACTCACCAAATATTGTAGATAAACCTGATGATAGAAAACTGTCTCAGATATAGAACGGACACGAGGGTAGAGATGACCGCAAATCTCCATCACACAATATGTTCGCCTTTTGAATGGGCGTTTAAAAAAGTTCCGAGTGCATACCTGGTGATATGTATTAACTGGCCATATATGGATGCTTAGGCCAGGAATTAGGCATGGAATATGTACAAATAGATTTCCAATTCAAGTTAGATTTTCATGTACCCCAGCAATACAAGGCAAACTGCACAATACAATACAAAAATACAAGTAGGGTCAAATCTCATAACTCTTATAGCACAGCCAAATTATCACTGCTCGAAACTGCATGGTGTCCATGGTTTTTCTCAGTTTTGTTGCCTTTTGGGTGGGCATAAAAAAGTCCCGAGTACATACCTTGCGATATGTTTTAACTGGCCATATCTGGATGCTAAGGCCAGGAATAAGGCATGGAGTATGTATAAATAAACTTCCAATTCAAGTTTTATTTTAATGCACCCATGGAATGCAAGGCAAACTGCACTATACAATACAAACTTACAAGTCCCTAATCTCATGAGAATCCTACACAGCTAAGTTCTCACTGCTCGGAAATGCACGGTGTCCAGGGTCTTTCTCAGTATTGTTTGGTCACAAACTGAAAAATACTGATCAGTTACTGGATGGTGATAGTGCACGGTTCTTCACAGAAAGAGTACTCCAAAGTTACTAGTGGTACCGATCAGTTAATGTGTAGTTTTTGACTGCAAGGCCTACTGTACCATACCTTTCAGAACTGGTACAGAAAAGACTCCATTGGCAATTCTCAGTAACTGATTGGTACTAAGTAGTAACTGATTGATACCAAGTAGTAACTGATCAGCATGGGCGTCGCCAGGATTTCTTGAGAAGGGGTCGTTCCCTATGCTTACTTATTGAAGAGTTCACCACTGTACTGTCCAAGATAGGAAAATAACATACAGTTGGGAGCTGAGAGGGGGTCATTCACATCCAACAACTTTCCCCCACCCCTCAATGATGCCCTTGATCAGTAAGCAAGTGAATATGATTTAACGCTGCTTTCAACAATTTTTCAGTCATATCACGACGAACCAACTAAGCACCACCCAGCCAAGTTTGTTCCTGTTGCTACCATAAATTTGCCAACTGAGTGGCGGAATGCGGTGTCCCCGTTTTGCGGAACCACACAGTTACCACACAGATCCACTCAGTCACAATCTAAGCAGAAAGAGTCAAATTTTGCCTTTGAAAGATAGAACAAGTGTAGAAGGAAAGAATGTCCCAGGAAACAGCGTCCCTTCTCCGATACTTTTCTTTTGGAAATTATATCCTTCCCGAGTTCAAGTTGCAAATCAAGAGAAAATGTTCTGGCCTTTCAGCATCCAAACAGGTATTTCTGGTCTTAGTTCCTGCCCAGCAGTCCTGGTATTGCGACACCCTGAGCCTCCCTTCTAATACAACAACTGAAATTCATCAATATTTTGGTCATCGATTTGGTGCTTGGCGCTCCCTTCTCATCAAGGTGAATAAATTTTACTTAAACCATCGTTTTATTTTAGTTTCATGTTACATTCATTAGTTCATTTAAGATGATTACAAGCGCTGTATTTTAAAATAAAGAACAAGGAGTGAGCAGAGGAAGATAAATATAAATTGCTTTTTCTTTACTGAATTCAAGTTGCAAATCAGGAGAAAATGTTTTGGCCAGGTTATAAGATGGGAGCTGGACACTTGTTCTCCAACCAGACATTTTATCTTTTACAAAGGCAATACGTGATGTTAAATAGATCAAAATGATAGTGCGTAGCTGAAAAGATTAGATTGATATGAACACATTGTTCTACATTACAATATAACAATTAGCATTTCCATATTAAATATTAACACCCTAAGCATTATAAAATATCAGTATAAGCAAACAATATTTGTATAAGGCACATTACAATCAGTATATTATCTATAAAATTAAATCATTTAATTCCCTGATGTTTTATTCTCGCCACATATGCAGCTATTTACTTATTATTGTCAATATTCTCTGTGATTGATTTGTTTCATGTATGAATTCAATTCAATTCAGTAATTTTTAATATGTAACAGTACATTGAAAATAAAATCGACTTAAACACATAAGTCCTTTACAAATGATATAAGGAAATCGAAAAAAGGTTAACTATTCAAAATGAAATGAGAATCTCAATAAAATTGCATGAATCCCCAGACACATGTACAATGCACAAAACCGATACTATATTCAGTATAAAAATTAGACAATGGAATGCATTCACATTTCTTTGGGAGCACAGATCAGATAATTTAGTATTATAGATATACCATATTAATAAAATAATATTTATACCCTGACTTATTTTTACCGTAATTTTTACTATTTAATACCAAGACTATGTTTAATCTGAGACCAAGTTTTTATCTCTTTCCCTATCAAACCATTCATGACGAAAGGGGGAGCAGGAAGCTCGTTCTCTTTGCTGTAGATTGGACACATCTTAAAATGACATGGAGACTCCCTCCAGGCATATCGTAAACCTGTGATGTACATATTGGAACATGTCTCATAGGAAAGTGTGGCACTGATGTCGTCGAACCTGATGATAGGGACGGAGGTCCACCGAGAGTCCAGCTCTGAACAATACGACTGGTTATTAGTGGAACAACATACCTTAAATACAAAGAACAATGAAACCAGTATCAGGGTGATCAACACAGCTTACAATGAATAACCTGACTGGTTACTAGTCAAACACAGTTGGATATGAAGAAGAAATGGTATACTGATATACATACAGGATACATTAGAGATGATAAAGGGCCATAACTCTGTGAAAAATCGTTGAAATGGGTGAGAAAAACTGACAGTGCACACCTACAAGACCCCAAGCATCTACTTTGAAAATTTCAAACTTCCTCATTAATTAATGAGTTATACAGCCCAGAGACAAATGTACAGTAGGATATATTGGTGTCAATGAAAAAGGGCCATAACTCAGGGAAAATCCTTGAAATGGGTAAATAAAACCTGACATCTGCAAGGTACTATGCATCTTCCATGTAAGTTTTGGAGTTCACCATAAAATAGTAATTGAGAAAAGATTGATCATATGAACACACGCACAGACAGACAAAGTGATTGCTATATTCATATATAATTATGTTGCGGAAGACTTGAGTTTTCGCTGAAATTGCATTATATATTTTTGACTGGCCCATTATTGGCTGTCACACATTTTTCATAGAAAGAGGAAGTGGGAATTTTGCTGGCTTGTCATATTTACCTCAAATCCTTCAGAGTTACGTACAACAATAGGGGAGGTCCTGTTATCAAAGTCAAAGCCCAAGGTGAAAAAGCCAGTGTCAATGTAGAACGCTGTTATCATCGGCCCTTGGAATTTGATCCCAGTTTGGCCATAGGCCACAGATAAGCCAGACAGCATCAGTCTCCAAGCCACGTCCTGCTTATCTCGGGGGTGGATACTGATGTAGAGCAAAAAACACACCATCAACCCACATTTTATATCTAAGCAAGTTTATAATTCCAAATATGTTAAATTTTGTTAAAAATGAAAATATAGCATATATAATATTGCACAGTTGATGTCAAGATATTGCATTCTCGCAATATTGATAACATCCCAAAAGCAAAAGTGGCAATCTGAATGATGCACTTTAGTATCAAAAGCACAAAAATACTTTTGATGAAGTGAAATTGATAATACATAGCCATGTATATTCATGTAGTGGGGTTCAGTACGTGTATATGGAAATATGAATTTACCTTGAATATGGCGATGTGAAATCGGGCAAATCCATGGCAACGGACATAAACACATTAGGCATCAATGGGTTTGGTACATAACCAATGTCAGCTGTTTGATGCCAACGGATATCAGGGAATCCACCAATGATGGAGCCATCGTTCCGGTTTCCACATAACTGAAGTGAGAAATCAGAGTATTACTGGCAGCATTTTAAAGGCAAACCAAACAACACCGATTCTTGCGGCTTTCAGATGTTTGAAAATTTCCCATATTAAGCAGAGCATGACTCAATTCTTACCCGATTTTCACAGTAGAATAACACAGGTGATGTTTCTCCATTCAATTGCACATGTCATGGTACCGTATCAAAAGAGCAATGTAACTAAATGTCTCCAAGGGATTTATCTCCCTTTAGTGTCCCCTGGGAGGATTAGTCTCCCCGAAGGAGAACCTCCTAGAGGGTTCCATTCCTACTCCATACCTGAACAAAGCCAAAAGGGAACATTTCGTCCGTCTCCTCTTGACTTCCTACGTGGAACTTTTTCCTCCAGTCATTAATCATAGCAGGGAATGTACAGTTGTAGGTATCTGGCTTGGGAGCATTTGCCTCTCCTGTCAATATATTAATGTTCATTAAATATACCTACATAAATATACAAATATACATACATTCCAATGATCTACGAAACAGCTTGCTTTTATGGCCGTCCTCCAGTATGACCGTCTCGTTTCTTTGCAGTTCAAGGAATTGAACAAAATTTTACTTTTTTGAACAGGGGATAACTGCAGATAGTTTTTGAAAATTCCAACTGGTCTCCTATAATTTTTAATAATAAAACAGAATTCAAAAAAAAAATTATCACACTTTTTCATTTCAAATTCTGTTGGGAGATTTCAGATTCAAGTCCTAGAAATAGAAGAAAAAAATGCCTAAACCACCTTTTTATTAATCACATCAATTCTCCTCTAGAATTCTATCATGTATGTTGTTGATTTGAATCATTATCTTCAAACAAGGAACATTGAATTAAATGCCACTCTCTTCCACTGCAATTCTCTACCACTACAATATAAATGCATGTATTTACCATTACTTAAAGACACTGTTGAGGTGACTAAAGTAGACCATGTTTTCTCACACAAAAACTTTCCAAAACTGTCAGAAATTTAGTCACTGGTCTAAGTAATGTCTGAATAATATACTTAGGTCAATGTGGGACTTGCACAATACACGGTTCAGGCCTCGGCCGCTAGGATCGCCTTTGTCTTTATTTCCGTTTTATCCCACTTCTATCGTCTGCTGGGCACAGCTGAGTAGGCTGGTCGATCGTTTCGCTTGGACGCGTAGCCAGGATCGCGGCGAACGACATTTCCAGTTTATCGAGAAAAAGCAGCCGACATGGAAATCGATGTGAAAATAGCAGCTACTGCATGTTTGCTTTAAGGTATGTGGTTGATTTATATGATTTTAAGTTCAATAATTGATATAATCAATAGAAACCTGTCATAGTTTATTCGATTGTGCCACCATATTCGTTAGCAATGGTGAAAGACAAATATGCCGAATATAAAACTGGCCCGCGGGATGATTGAAATAGTATAAACGTTTCCGTTCCGGGTCGTTTATATTTTGGAAACATTCAAGGAATTCCCATTGGTAAGCAAACCCTATATCGCGAGATATCATGCAGGTAGTTGTCATTTGAACTCTGCTAAAGTCAATAAATACCGCGACGTCGGCATTAGCTGACAATGGGTTTAAATGTACTGTATTCATGCCAGCATGCTGTACAGGAGAGCTGTTAGATCTCAGCGGGAATGGAGCTTTCAAAGCTGCCCTGAAAGACCAGCTCAGTGCCTAGCAGACGAGGCCGAAACCGTATATTGCGCAAGTCCCACATTCAGATGAAAGATTTTCCTGCAAATTGATCTATTTCGCAAAACAGCCATACTAGCAATGATGCCCAATCTTTCTCCCTTAAAAGTTTTTTTTTGTTTTCATCAGGGACACAGGCACAACCTAATTCAGATTTGGACATTCAATCTATTATTTGTTTATTTGAAAAACCTGGAAAAAAAACAACAAAAAAACAGCCATAATAGCAATCTCACAATTTTCAGATGGGGGGACGCCTTCAGAATTATCAAGGCATTACCCTCTTTGTACCATATCAGTACTTTTGCACTGTTATTAATCCACAGTTCAACGCTTGCCTCTCATTGGTAAAATAGAAAGGGTACTTTCTAAAAATTTCATTCTATTTACATGTAATATAGTTCAAAAGAACACTGGGTTGCTGTTGAAGGGATCTTAAAATATTTGCACTGCTCAATATTTTAAAGGTTCAACAGTTGATTTACTGTATGTTTGATAAAGTAAAACTGGCCCGCATACCTTGATACCAAATGGCTCCATATATGGTCATGTTAAGAAGTGGATGCACCATTGCATTCCATAAAGCGCTCTTCGTGCCTGGCCCACTGCAATTACAAACCACAAATGTAGGCTAATTGTGCTTTTATCTGATATTCCATATTGTTGTTGTAATGTAACAGTATTTTCGTTATTTTAGGATTACACTATCTTAGTATAGCACAGATACTAGTGCAGAAAATTGGTAGAGTCCCGAGCGGGATAAAATGTTACAAAAGAAAACTTACTGTAACCGATCGATATCTTGTCGAGGTCTGAAGCGTAAAGTGTTGTCGTTTAGACCACACTGGGCGAGTGCGTCGGGGGATGACCACGCCTCCACTGGAGTTCCTCCCCAATCAGTGGCCACCATTCCTAGTGGATAACCCAGCTTCTGGTAGAGGTACTTCGCATACAGCCAGCACACCGCGGAGAAGTAGGTGAACGAACCATTCCCGATACTGGCTGTTAAAAAGAGAAATATATATATTTAATTTAATGAGGGAAATGCCTTGTACATGAGGTGTTAGCCTGTTCTAATTGTAGGTTCAAGATGTCTGTTAAGGTACACAGGTGTAACGATAAGAAGTGTCCAGTGTGAGTTAGGCGGTACAGGTTATTGGGTGAGTGAATAGAATTTAACGTCGCTTTCAACAATATTTAAGCTATATCACGATTCCTAGTTGTATTCCTGCTACTTTAAAGAAGAAATCTTTGAAGCAGCATGGAACCAGATACCCTCCATCAACCCTATAAAACACTGAGGACAGCGCACAAGACACAGACAGGACGCTCACATGGTGCAATGAAGACAAGTGATATTACAGTGCTAGACATCACATTATCAAGTTCCTGTTGCTTCTCAGCAAAATGCATTGAAGCAACAGGAACCTGAACCCACCAACCACCCGCTGGTACAGGTTAAAGAGTCTACCTGGATGTACAGGTGTGAGGAAGTAAAGTTTAGGTTAGTAGGTACAGGTTTTAGGATGTACATTTATAAGGATGTACAGATGTTAGCATGTACAGGTGTTAGGTTTACAGGTGTTAGGGTTTACAGGTGTTAGGGTGTACAAGTGTTAGGGTTTACAGGCATTAGGGTTTACAGGTGTTAGGGTTTACAGGTGTTAGGGTTTACAGATGTTTGGGTGTACATTTGTTAGGATGTACAGATGTTAGGATGTTCAGGTATTAGGATGTACATGTGTTGGCATGTACAGGTGTCATGGTGTACAGGTGTTAGGATGTGCATGTGTTAGGATGTACATATGTTGGCATGTACATGTGTTGGCATGTTTGTATAGGTGTGAAGGTTTACAGGCGAAAGGATGTTATTAGAATGTACATGGGTTAGAATATTTAAGTGTAAAGTGTGTAGGTGTTAGCCTGTTCTAATCGTTCACGATGTCTGTTAAGGTATATAGGTGTAAAGATAAGAAGTGTCCAGTGTGGGTTAGGCGGTACAGGTTAAAGAATCTACCTGGCAAGATTTAGGATGTACAGGTGTGAGGAAATAACCAGCTTAGGTTAGTAGGTACAGGTTTTAGGATGTACATTTATAAGGATGTACAGGTGTTAGGGTTTACAGGCATTAGGGTTTACAGATGTTAAGGTTTACAGATGTTTGGGTGTACATTTGTTAGCATGTACAGATGTTAGGATGTTCAGGTATTAGGATGTACATGTGTTGGCATGTACAGGTGTTAGGGTTATTAGAATGTACATGTCTTAGAATATTTAAGTGTAAAGTGTATAGGTGTTAGGATGTACAGGTGTGAATGTGTTCAGGTGATAGGATGTTATTAGAATGTACATGTGTTAGAAATTTAAGTGTAAAGTGTATAGATGTTAGGATGTACAGGTGTGAAGGTGTTCAGGTGATAGGATGTTATTAGAAAGTACATGTGTTAGAGTGAAGGTGTTCAGGTGATAGGATGTTATTGGAAAGTACATGTGTTAGAATATTTAAGTGTAAAGTGTATAGGTGTTAGGATGTACATTTGTGAAGGTGTTCAGGTGATGGGATGTTATTAGAATGTAGAATATTTAAGTGTAAAGTGTATAGATGTTAGGATGTACAGGTCTGAAGATGTTCAGGTGTTAGGATGTACAGGTGTGAAGGTGTTCAGGTGATAGGATGTTATTAGAAAGTACATGTGTTAGAATATTTAAGTGTAAAGTGTATAGATGTTAGGATGTACAGGTGTTCAGGTGATAGGATGTTATTAGAAAGTACATGTGTTAGTATATTTAAGTGTAAAGTGTATAGATGTTAGGATGTACAGGTGTGAAGGTGTTCAGGTGATAGGATGTTATTAGAAAGTACATGTGTTAGAGTGAAGGTGTTCAGGTGATAGGATGTTATTGGAAAGTACATGTGTTAGAATATTTAAGTGTAAAGTGTATAGGTGTTAGGATGTACATTTGTGAAGGTGTTCAGGTGATGGGATGTTATTAGAATGTAGAATATTTAAGTGTAAAGTGTATAGATGTTAGGATGTACAGGTCTGAAGGTGTTCAGGTGTTAGGATGTACAGGTGTGGAGGTGTTCAGGTGATAGGATGTTATTAGAAAGTACATGTGTTAGAATATTTAAGTGTAAAGTGTATAGATGTTAGGATGTACAGGTGTTCAGGTGATAGGATGTTATTAGAAAGTACATGTGTTAGTATATTTAAGTGTAAAGTGAATAGGTGTTAGGATGTACAGGAGTGAAGGTGTTCAGGTGATAGGATGTTATTAGAATGTACATGTGTTAGAATATTTAAGTGTAAAGTGTATAGATGTTAGGATGTACAGGAGTGAAGGTGTTCAGGTGATAGGATGTTACTAGAATGTGCATGTGTTAGAATGTTTAAGTGAGAAGGTGTACAGGTACAGGTGTAAAGTTGTACTATGTACATTTATTGTGATGTACAGGTGTTAGAATGAAAGTCTTACAAGGTGTTAGGATGTGCATTTATTAGGAATAGAAGAACAGGTGTTCCGGTGTACAGGAGGTATGATCTACAGGTGTTAGGGTGTAAAAGTGATGGACATAAAGTTGTTCGAATAGACTGTTGTTAGGGTGTACAGATGTTAGGATGTACAGGTGTTAGGGTGTACAAATGATAGGATAGTTTTTAAAGTGTACTGTTGTTAGGGTTACGTTACAGGCATTAAGATGTAGAGATGTTAGGATGCACATATGTTAGGATGTGCATTTATTAGGAATAGGAAAACAGGTGTTAGGGTTTACATACATTAGGGAGTACAGGTGCTATGGTGTACAGGTGTTAGGGTGTACAAATGCTGGGATATATAGTTGTTGAAGTGTACTGTTGTTAGGGTTACAGGTGTTAAGAATTAGAGGTGTTAGGATGTACAGATGTTAGGATGTGTATTTATCAGCAATAGGAAAACAGGTGTTGTGGCGAACAAGTGTTGGGTGTACAGGTGGTATGATCTAGAGGTGTTAGGGTGTAAACGTGATGGACATACAGTTGTTCGAATTTATCATTGTTAGAAACACAGGTGCCAGGAATGGCGTACAGGTGTAAAGGTGTTAGGATTTCCGTTTATTAGGAATAGGAATACTCCTGTCAGGGTTATATCCAGGAATTTGAAGTAGTGTCCTTATTTGAAAAAAATAATGCCGAGCGCAGCGAGGCGTAGCGTACAGGCCGGGGTCCAGGGGCCGCATAGGCCCCTTGAAGCTCTGGGGTCTTAGATGCTCTCAGGAGCATTCGAGCCCATTTCTGGCTATTTAAATGTCTTGTCAGATACCTGTAGATAATGAACAATTTACTTCTTTTTTTCCAAATTTTCACCATATTCAGGCTGATCTTGCTTATGTTTCAAAATGACAAAGTTGAGCAGGGACTTAATGCATGAATTTCCAGATCATTTACTCCACGTGCTGTCAGATTGATACTATACCATGATGTCAACTTTGACTAAACTAATAACAACTAACCTTTTTGCTGATTAGACTAGGGCTCAGGGGCCGCCTAGGTGCCGAGAAACTCTGGGACCCTTGATGCTCTTAGAAGCATTCTAACCGATTCCTGGCTGCACATGTCTTGTCAATCAGACAAGCATATCATGCACATTTTACTTCTTGTTTAATTTGATCATCTGCTTTTAAAATTATTTACAGCTGCTGCTTTCAAAATTTCTATTGAATAGATTCCTCTGTACAGTATTTTTATACCATGTTGTATATCATTCGAAGCTAATTCTCTTCCCACCTCGACTGCCTAAACGGGTTGAACATAATTTGTCCCAACTTCGATGCCTGCATCATTTTCCATGTCGTGTTCAACATCTGCTTGACCTGTGTTTTCAATACCGGCAGCACAGCATCGAGCAAAGAGAACGTCGACTTTGTGGCAGTCAGACCCTTCATCTTCCTTTATTTTTTTTTTTCAAATGTCCAGCCAATACACCGCATCCTCTTGTGCGGCCGCTACCCTTCGTATTTCCCCCAGACCGACCTTTCTGTCCCGCCATGACGGCTTGTCATTGCAGATACAACGCGAGAACGCACGTGCGCTGCCTAGCTCTCCAGACACTCACAGACATACATATTTCCGACTTCATTCATAGTATAGACCTCTGCCTGGAGAACGAAAACTATCGCGCCCTAGTGGCCAAGCTTATCAACGGATAGATGCAT